>CAUYRH010106211.1:0-10419 GCA_963574655.1 Perodicticus potto | reverse complement strand
CCAGCCACGTACACCTGAGCTGGCAGGTTCGAATCCAGCCCGGGCCCGCCAAACAACAATGACGGCTGCAACCAAAAAATGGCCGGGCGTTGTGGTGGATGCCTGTGGTCCCAGATACTTGGGAGGTGGAGGCAAGAGACTCGCTTGAGCCCAGGAATTGGAGGATGCTGTGAGCTGTGGTGCCACGACACTCTATCCAGGGTGACAGCTTGAGGCTCTGTGTCAAAAAAAAAAAAAAATCATCATCAAAATGCTAGCAAACTAAATTCAACAGCAAACTAAAAAATAATCCACCATGAACAAAACAAGTGGATTCATCCCAGGAGTAAAAGGATGGTTCCATATATGCAAATCAATAATTGTTATTCACCACATAAACCAAATTAAAAACAAAAACCATATGATAATCTCAATAGATGCAGAAAAAGCATTTGATAAAGTCCAGAATCCCTTATGATAAAAACCCTCAACAAACTAGGCACAGAAGGAACATACCTAAAAATAATAAAAGCCATATATGACAAACCCACGACCAGCATCATACTGAATGGGGAAAAGCTGAAAACATTCCTCCTAAGACTGAAACAAGAAAAGGATGCCCACTCCCACCAGCTCTATTCAACATAGTACTGGAAGTACTAGCCAGAGCAATCAAGTAAGAGAACAAAATTAGAGGACATCCAAATCAGGAAAGAGGAGGTCAAACTATCCCTGTTTGCCAATAAGATGATCTTTTTTCCTAGAAAACTCGAAAGATACCACAAAAAAAACTCTTAGAATTGATAAATTTATTAAAATTTCAGGTTACAAACTGTGGTTACATACTATGGAGTACTAATAATCCATAAAAAGCAATGAAATAATATATTTTGTAGCAACTTGAGTGAACCTGGAGACCCTTATCCTAAGTGAAGTATTTATGGAATGGAAAAGTAGATACCAAATATTCTCACTTATAAGTGGGAGCTAAAAGAAAGGTATATATGGTCATTAAGAGTCATAATGGAGGCTCAGCACCCATAGTACAGTGGTTATGGTGCCAGCCACATACACCAAGGGTGGCAGGTTCGAACCCGACTGGGGCCAGCTAAACAACTGCAACAAAAAAATAGCTAGACATTGTGCCAGGTGCCTGTAGTCCCAGCTACTTGGGAGGCCGAGGCAAGAGAATCAATTAAGCCCAAGAGTTTGAGGTTGCTTTGAGCTATGACACCATGACACTCTACCGAGGGTGACATAGTGAAACTCTGTCTCAAAAAAAAAAAAAATAAAAAGAGTCATGATGGACATTGTAAACTAAGAAATCAGGATAGTGGATTGGGGATGAGAAATTAAAATTCACCTATCAAGTACAATGTGCATTATTCTGGTGACAGGCACATGGAAAACCCTGACATCAGCATGATATAGTTTATCCACATAATAAAAAGCACCTGTATTTCAATTATTTTGAAATAAAAATTTAAAAATAATAAATGTATTTTCATTTTGGAAATGAATTTATATTTTGCATATTTTACTATTTAACTATAAATAGTAAATTACTATTTGAACTTGTTAATGTCTAGACAATATAAAATGGTGTATATAAAGACTAAAATTTTTTTTTGAGACAAAGTCTCACTTTGTTGCCCTTGGTAGAGTGCTGTGGCATCATAGCTCACAGCAACTTCAAATCCTGGGCTTAAGGTGATTCTCTTGCCTCAGCCTCCCAAGTCACTGGGACTACAGGTGTCTGCCACAGCACCTGCCACAACACCTGGCTAGTTTTGGAGATGAGGTCTTGCTCTGGCTCAGGCTGGTCTTGAACCTGTTGAGCTCAGGCAATCCACCTGCCTTGGCCTCCCAAGCACCAGGATTACAGGTGTGAGCCACCTCGCCTAGCCTAAAAGACTAAAATATTTTGCTGTCACAGTTAAGAAATTTTGCTGGAAAGTGAATTTTAGTTCAGTGAATCTTTAAAAATCTAAAGAACCTAAGAACAAAAATCTGGTCTAATAATAAAATATATACAGGAAAGCTTTAATATGGGAATAATTTTTTATAACATAGTATTATGGGGACTATGTTCAAACTAATGCACAAAATAAAAATTAGGATAATAAAAATATAGTGTAATTCCTAGGCCAGGCCATGTTCCATAATCTATAAGTGGCCTTATGGCCATATGGTTCATTTTGTGTTAACCTCTGATCATGTTACTTCTAAATAGCCAACTGAGGAGTAAACATTTTAGATTCATTATTTTCATTTGTACCATGTAAATAGATGTTTGGTAGTTTTCCAGGTGTATTTGCCCTGTAATGCCAGTCATCATTAGTCATTAGTACAAATGTGGAGAGCGAAAAGGAGAAAATTAAATAAAGCTAAAGCTTGGCTTTTCCACTCCTTGCTCAAAAATGGACATTTTCCCCCAATGGATTTTTTATCACAAGACAATGATTAATGCACTGTTCTAGTGGTCACAATTCAGTCGTGCAAGTCATGCCTTTGATGTAAATTATTTTTTAACTGAACATTAGAATAGGTATTGGGGTTTTTACCATATTGACTGGTACCCTTTTTAGGGTACTTTTGGAGCCCTAAAAAGGAAGGCTATGAAATATATGGTAGGAATAATAGTAATAATTCCAAGAAGTCATTTCTCTACGTAGGAGTGATAGCAGGGACCGGAGAGTTCCATTAGAGCTTTGATGGGCTCACATGCTCTCCTTGAAAGTGTATTTGCCACATAACCCACACATTTCTTAATTTTATAAATCTGTGAGCTAAAATGCCATTATACAAGGAAGCGGGGGGGTCAACTGTTTATCAGTCCTATAGTCGGATCGTTCATGGAAACCCATCATCTTAGAAATGTCCTTTATGTAGTTAATAATTATATCAAAGCTTTTATACATTCTTTAAATTATTTGTTCCACAATTATCTGATGAGCGACTGCTATGGGCCACATGCTGTTATAAACATATCATAATTGATTCTCACCCTTGCCTTAAAGGACATGTATGATTTTATAGGGTTTGACATTATAAGTATTCACATCTCTAATTTATAGTTGCTAAGTAGTTTGAGCCTGAGTGTTGGGGGAGGGGAGTAGTAATTTAAAGTTTATAAGGTAAGCATCCTTGACTTTGCCTCCAATAATTTCACACTGACATGGAGTTTATTACTAGGTTGTGTGTCGTGAGTACATCTCAGTTTGCTCTGACAGTTCTGGTTTTTGCCTGTTAGCCTATCATAATTTTTAATAGCCCCTTCGCTTTCTTGTATATTCCACTTTAGAAGATAATATATATATTTAGTTATGAGAACAAACTTCAGGCTCCTGGAGGCAGGCCTGGCTCAGTACTCAATAACTATTAATATAATTGCTGCTAATGTCCTTTGTAGCAGCATCATCACTATCCTTGTCATTGTCATCTACCCTCTTGACATTCTGAGAAGCTTGACCTGTCCATGAAACCAATGGATGTTATTACCAAATGAATCACTCTTTAATGACAATAAGTTTATTAGAATATATTATGTTTTTAGTGTTTAACAAACTTTATTTTTTAGAGCAATTTTAAAATGATGTAGAGGGTACAGGGATTGCCCACACACTTCTTGCAGAATATATTCTTTTTAACTTTCCAAATTATTGAAATGTTAGACAACACTAAGAATATTGATCAGACATTTTGCAAACAATAAAATAGAAAGTAGGAACAGTAAGGAGGCAGTTTACCATAGCGATTAATGATGAACTTTATGGATTGTGGATTTACCTGCGACCAGCTATGTGCTCTTACACCTCCTCTGTCCATACCTCAGTTGTAAAATCCACAGAATTCAGGTACTGATCGAATATAACGTCTCCAGATGGCAGTGAAAAGTCAGTGATGTAGTGCATGGGAAATATATGATGCAGTATCTGGCATGTTGTAAATACCCCAAAATATTAGCTTAAAAACATTAAGGGTAAGATTAAAATAGAGAAATGCAAAGACTAAACACAAAATTCTTGCTGAAGCATCTTGATCAAACAGTTACAAATAGGGCTTTGAGGGAGATACCTGAACTCTGTGCCACTCTTATGAGTGCAGTAGCTGAGAAAGAGGAGAGTTGGTCCCAAGACACCAAAATGGCCCTCAGGTCAGGCGCAGAGGGTTTTCAGCCAGTGCGCTCCCATCCCTCTCATCTCACTATTTTCATTATCTGCGACAGGCTAGTTTCTCAGATATGAAGTATGTTGGAAAATGATGGCTTTTTCTTTCTATATTGCCTAAAAAGCCCAAGCAGTCTATCATTGTTATCAAACACCAATATTTTTCCTTTTTAAGAATGAGCATAATTTAGACGACCATTTAACCGTGAACATCATCGCAACCAATCTATTCGCCTGACAGAAATCCAGGCACAGGGCAATTGAACTTCTACACTGTTTTCTCTCTCTCTTCCCCTACCTCCATTTTTGATGTTTTCCCCCCATTTTGGCAAAGTAATAAGAAGCCATTTGTGGAAAGTTACATTGGATCCAGATAGTGTTCTATCAGGAAATTCCACTTAATACAACATCATTTGTCCAAAGCAATGCTGCTTTGGAAAATGTAAAGAAAAACTCAGCACAAATTGTACTGCACTGATGCTTGAGCCAAGTTTTCCATATTAAATTTCACTTTTGCCGCTGTATACATATGGACAATGTGTATCGAGCATGCCA
Source organism: Perodicticus potto (assembly GCA_963574655.1). NCBI lineage: Eukaryota > Metazoa > Chordata > Mammalia > Primates > Lorisidae > Perodicticus > Perodicticus potto. Next base: position 5,716 of record CAUYRH010106211.1, on the reverse strand, counting down.
ATTTATTAAGTACACTATGCTCCAGACTTTATCTGAAAGGTAAGCTAATTTCCAATTAAAAACATCTTTGATCATTCTTGGCAAATTCTCTTCCATGTTCATGCAGAATTTAACATAAGAGAGAGTAAAATGATCATGAAAAGAAAAAGGAGGAAGAAAAAATTTCATAACTCTTAACCTTCAGTATAACATTTTTTAAGTAAGCCCTTTACTTCAAAAAGGTATTTTCTTATAACAATGAATTTTAGAAAGGAGAAGGAATGATATAATAAAAAGAGATTTTGCTAAGATAAAATTTTTTCTCCTGCCTTTTGTTTCTGCAGTGCCATTACTGACTAGAACATATAGCATCTGCCCTGAGAGCAGAGGGGTTTCCGTTCCTTTCTGATAATTTTAATAATCTCGAAATGGAATTAAATGGAAGTTTTCATATGTCAACTCCTTAAACTTGGGTCGAACAAGGAAAAAGATTAAAGGCTATATTTAAGTGCACAGATTGTAAATTCTAACCCAGTTTCATTTATTATAGCACCTGCAAAGTCAATGTATAATGAAAACTAAAATAACAGGCCTATTTTTATAAAAGGTCAAAACCATACCGAAAATGAACTTTTCTGTCTAATCTTTATACTCATACATCAAGATGTGTGAGTTTATTTATGTGCCTAAAAAGATTTAATACTAAATCCTGACTACTATTATCCATGTCAGCTGACCCCTAGTACTTCCAACTGTGGAAAGGAGACACTGAATACCCAGTTGGTTGATGTATTCTATTTTTATCATAGACCACCTGCCAGGGCTTATAACAGATCCGTGATGGGTGTCTCACCTTTTATTTTGTAGAAAATAGATTGATAGATTAGGCCTGGGGCCAATGAACCATGGAACCCCAGGTTTGCAAGAAAGAGTTTATAACCCTTTGATGTCATTCCTGTCTCATGTCAGCTGAGAAGGATGAGCTAGATAATCGGAGAGTAAGCTGGATGCCAAAATCAGCATTCCCCTCATTTATCCATGTTATAGTTCAGGAGAGGGCTACTGTATAGGTTATGAAAGGGCCGATAAGGCCCTGAAGTAGAAATCTGGTCTCGTAGCCTTTTAATTTGCTTGCTGACATTAGAACTTCTTACAAGAAATTGAAGAGAGCATTTCATTGTTTGTTGCTAGAGAAAATCAATCTGTTTTGCTGTGCAAGTGAACCCATTTGAGCTGAATGGTGCACTTATAATTTATGAACATTTTCAGTTATCACTAGGACAAGTATAGTCCATCTTTAGCATGGCTGGCCAAGTGTAGGGGAAAAGAGATGGACCAGAAAATGGGCCAGGAACCAAAGTCATTGCAAGGGTATTTCAGGAAAACCCTATTTGTCCTGATAGCTACAATCTGTACGCAACCTGTTACTGATGCTTATACCTTGAATGCAGTCTAAAAATAAATTTTTGATGAAAGTGACACATTCTGGCTATTAGTGATGTAGGTAACATCAAGAGCTTTGAATAGGACAATCATTCTTGTACTTATTTAGCCTATTATAAAAGAATGAAAATTCTGCAGCTCAATCACAATTTAAATGACTACCACAAAGATAGTTTTTGCTTCTGCTGTTCGTGTTGTGACAAATTTTAGGCCAATGCAGTTAACTCCTTGAAGTTGCTTTATGGGTTTATTTGTATCAGCGATGTATGTCTTTGTGCTGGTGAGGGGAGAGAGAAACATTAGTTTTCAGGTGCTAAGCAGGTCCTCTTTCATTGGCAACAAATGAAAGACAACCCACAACACAGGAGAATTAATAGAAAAGACCTTCTACAAGTATGATCTTATGTGGTTTGGGAGTAGATGAAAACTATATTTAAGTACTAAAATAATTAAGATGTTGACATTAACATCTTCAATTGTTTATGCAGAAACTAAAATGTAATGGGATTAAATAAACACTTCCACTTTGTGTGAAGCATCTGTTTTCTTAAAGATACTCAATTCCAATTTTGCACTTAGTTCATTTGTGGTTAACTCAGAATATGGCCTCAAATATTGTAGTGGTTTGTATGACTGTCCCTTGCTTCCCCCTCCCACCCTCCATGCCTCATCTCAGTACTGGAAAGATCACTAAACTTGTCATTAACAACTTAGTCCAGTCCCAGGTTAACCATTCACTAGCTCAAAACTATGAGCCATTTATTTAAATCTCTTTGTGCCTCTATTTCCTCATTTGTATGATAATGATGCCTTGTGAGGCTTGTCTTACAGGGGCGAGTGAGGAACTAAGGACATAATCTATACTATAACACTTTATCAGAAGGCGTTAAATTATCATTATTGCAATGTCGGTATCATTAAATTCTAATACTAATGGTAAGGAAGAAAGAGCCTATGTTCCATCACAAAGAACAGAGTTTCTCAAACTTTAATATATATCAGGTCCTCAAATAACATGGTTTTGTTCAATGTCATTTTATTTTAATGTTGATAAGCAAAAAATAAAAAAAACACTTCCCGGCTGTGGCCACTCTCTGTTTGGAGTTTCCATGGTCTCCCTGTTTCTCTGGGTTTTCTCCAGGTCCTTCCATTTCCTCCAACATTCTGCCGGTGCGGGTGAGATGAATTAGTGTGTCTCCATGGTCCTAGTGTGAGAGAGTGTGTGTGTGCATATGAGTGTGCCCCGAAATGGGATGGCATCCCATCCAGGGCTGATTCCTACCTTGTGAGGAAGCTGCTGAGAGATGCTCTGGCCACCTGCCCCTCTAAACTAGAATAAAGAAGTTGGAAAATGAATGAGTGAATACAAGCGATTGTGAAATACAATTCATAGATGATAATCATACCAGTGCACTACAACAAACCATGTGATACTAAAGCACTCAGCAAGCCCCTAATATTCATGATGATTTGTATTTGAACTTTGGGGTGGTAGGGTGATAGTCTACCACATGCTCTCGACAATTTTTGCTTTACAAACATATTCCTTGATTTAACCCACCATTGCTATGACTGTTGTCACTCATGATTCACCAAAAATTTGGTAGTTATGTTACTTGTTTTGATCAGTCTTTCTTAAATGGCTATAAATCCCACAATTATTTCATTGTTTAATATTAGAAATGTTTTAAGTCTTTAGTTAGAAGTTTGGTGATATTTTTGTGACCAGAGGATGCTGTAGGAACTTAAACTTTGTTTATAGCAATTAGCTTATGGGAAGATTGGTTTTGATGTATGTTGTTTCATTTAAAGTTACAATTTTCAAGAACCTATCAAGAACATTAAGTGAGAACTTAATATAAACGTGAATTACCTTACGATATTATTAAAATCAAGTTCCTGATTCAGTGGGTCTTCGCATTGCCAGCAAGTCTTTGGAAGTTGACGGCCTGGGCCCCTTGGTCTACACATTAACTTGTAAGAATACAGAAAGTGGCTGTCAAGAGTCTGTATAGGAGTTGACCACAATTCTCATTCATTGGAAATATATGATGTATTCTGAGATACTGTAAAGGCTTTTGCTAAACTCCAGAGAATAGGTACTTTAACTTTGATAGGACATATGAATGTTTTCAACTAATTTATACCCTTGAAATATAGACCTTTGTGGATTTCATAACCCAGGTGTACCGTTCATATACCCTGTGCTCGCCAATCCATTCTATTTCCTTCCCTTCTTATCATTGTATATTGCAAGAGGCTGACCTCCACCCATTTTATTCCTCTAGCTTTCCTTTCAACTAGCTTCTGAATAGATTTAACCATTGGGAGGCAGTGGCAGGTAGGACAGAGGACAAGTCAAGGTATTTCTTCACCTCCTCCACTGCTTTGAGCAATGGCTGATTCAGAGTAAGTAGCCATTATGAAGTCTTCTAATAATGATCATCTGAATTCCTTTTTTAATGGTTACTTCCATTAGTCTGCTATGAATTTCTGTAAAGGTGCCTTTGCAAAGAATTGAGCCTAACATTAGATACTCATTCGAAATCAAAATCAAGCAATTTTAAGATTTAGGACTCTGTTGTTATCTAAGAACTTTTAACAGCGCCAAACTTTATCCCCATTTCTGGCCTTCCCCTATGTATCAGTTATATAATAGGTATAGTATCATAAAAGTTGCAATAATGTTATATAACAAACCACCCTAAAACCTATTGACTTACTGACTTTTTATAAGTATACACAGTCTGTGGCTCAGCTGAGCTGTTCTGCTGATCAGGCCCATGCATGTATGATTGTGTTTGGCCTCATACATTTTTAGTCACCTAATGAGTTGGCTGGGGGCTAGCATATCTAGCATGGGCTCAGCTGGGATAATTCACCTCTGCTCCATGGGGTTTATCATCCTCCAGCAAGCTACCCTGGGATTATTTTCATGCAAGAAACAAGATTCTTATAGAGAAAGCAGAAGTGAACAAGAACTCTTAAATCGTAGGCTTGAAACAGGCTCACTATCATTCCTAACACATTCTATTGGCCAGAGCAAACCACAAGGCCAGCCTAGATCCAAGGATTAGGGACATAGCCTGAGACTCCCAGTGGTAGGAACTTTAAAAGTCACATACAGGGAGGTCATCTGTGCAGTCTCCATGTCCTGTAATCAGGTTTGTTATTCATCTCAAAAGAAAGATATTCAATTAAGATATGTCCCCATAATTCGGACTTCTAATCAACTAATCCCGACTCCTACATATTAACTCAGTATCAATGCTCTCAAAAGTCAATAGTCTTGAAGGTCACAAAGAACCACAAAGACACTTTCTATGAAATTCTGGGATGGTAACAACTGGCTATGTTTATTTTATTTATGCATTCAACATTTAGTAAATGTTGGGCGGCGCCTGCGGCTCAGTGAGTAGAGCACTGGCCCCATGTACCAAGGGTGCTTGGTTTGAACCCAGCCCTGGCCAGACTACAACAAAAATTAGCTGGGCGTTGTGGCAGGTGACAATTAATGACAATTAATGACATGGTGGGGCATGGAGGAAGGGGAGAGCAGACAGAGAGAGAAGAACGGAGGGGGTGAGGGAAAGGAAAAGAAAAGAAAATAGTGACTAATTCTCACATAAGTTGGATTTAATTTTGACCAAGGTACATTACTTGAATATTAATTTTTAATTCAACTTGTTAATATGTTGTTAAAGATATTGCATCCTCGTTTGTAAGTGAAATATGTTTATAATTTCCCTTTATAATAATATATTTTCTCTAATTTCAATATCAGGTATATCCAGACTAAGTAGAATTATTTTGAAGTATTTCTTCTTTTTCTATTGTCCACAAGATTTGGCATGATCTGTTTTTTGAAATTATCTTTTACTTTTATTTATAAATATTAGTTGTCTATGTTTTGAGACTTTGGGAAAAAAATAAGAAGTTAACTGATGACTCCATACTGAGCCTCAGAGTCAAAGCATTCTATAATAGACATATTCTTATCTGACAATGTGAATGTTCCTTTCTTTGCATTATTATTGTTATTACTGCTTAATATTTCAATGCAGCAACTGTCTGATTTCTTTCTTTTTCTTTTCTTTTTTTTTTTTTTTGAGACAGAGTCTCACTTTGTCACCCTCGGTAGAGTGCTATGGTGTCACAGCTCACAGCAACCTCCAGCTCTTGGGCTTAGGTGATTCTCTTGCCTCAGCCTCCCGAATAGCTGGGACTATAGGCGCCTACCACAATGCCTGGCTATTTTTGTTGTTGTTGCAATTTGGCCAGGGCCAGGTTCGAA
>CAUYRH010106210.1:0-55835 GCA_963574655.1 Perodicticus potto | reverse complement strand
TTCACCTCTGCCACTCACTAGTTGTGAAACTTCAGGCCAGTCTCTTAAAGTCCCTGAGCCTTAGAGTCCCAATCTGTAAAATGGGTATAATAACAGTCCCTATTTCTTTTCTTTCTTCTTCTTTTTTTTTTTTTTTGTAGAGACAGAGTCTCACTTTATTGCTCTTGGTAGAGTGCCGTGGCGTCACACAGCTCACAGCAACCTCCAACTCCTGGGCTTAGGCGATTCTCTTGCCTCAGCCTCTCGAGTAGCTGGGACTATAGGTGCCCGTCACAGCGCCTGGCTATTTTTCTGTTTTGCAGTTCCCGAGGCCGGGTTTGAACCCGCCACCTTTGGTATATGGGTGTGTCTTCTTTTGAAAAATGTCTGTTCATGTCCCATGCACAATTTTAATGGGATTATTTATTTTTGTTTTTTTGAGACAGGATGTTATTCTGTTGCCAAGGCTGGGGTGCAGTGGCATGGTCCTTGCTCAAGTAATCTTCCCACTTCAGCCTCTTGAGTAGCTAGGACTCCAGGCGCATGTCACCTTGCCCAGTTAAATTTTAAATTTTTGTAGAGATTGCATCTCACAATGTTGTCCAGGCTAGTCTTGAATTCCTGGCTTCGAGTGATCCTCTTACCTTGGCCTCCCAAAGTGCCAGGATTACAGGTGTGAACCACTAGGCTTGGTGGGAATATTTGCTTTTTGGTTGTTTTTGATGAATTGTTTGAGTTCCTTGTATATTCTGGCTGTTAGACTCTTGTCATCCATATTTCGCAAACATTTATTTCATTCTGCAGGTTGTTCATTCACTCTATTATTTCTTTTGTTGGACAGGAGTTTTTCAGTTTAAGTACCATCTGTTAATTTGGGGGTTTGTTACCTGTGCTTTTTAGGTCTTAGTCAGGAATTCTTTGCCAAGACTAATGTCCTGAAAAGTTTTCACTAGATTTTCCAGAATTTTTTTCACTAAGTTTTCCAGAATTTTTATAATTTGAAGTCTTACCTGTAAGACTTTAATCCATCTTGAGTTGATTTTTGTATATGGTGAGAGACAGGCAGCCAGTTTTATTCTTCTGCGTATGGCAATTCAGTTTTCCCAGCACCATTCATTGAAAGGGCATCCTTTCCCTAGTATATGTTCTTGTTGACTTATTGAGGATCACTTGGCTTTAGGTATGTGGCTTCATTTCTGGGTTTTCTCCTCTATTTTACTCATCTTTGTGTCTATTTTTACACCAGTGCTATGCTTTTTTGTTTACTATAGCATTAGAGCAGGGGTCCTCAAACTACGGCCCGCGGGCCACATGCATTGGTGTGAATTGTATTTGTTCCTGTTTTGTTTTTCACTTTAAAATAAGATATGTGCAGTGTGCATAGGAATTTGTTCATAGTTTTTATTTTTAAACTATAGTCCAGCCCTCCAACGGTCGGAGGGACAGTGAATTGGCCCCCTGTTTAAAAAGTTTGAGGACGCCTGCATTAGAGTATAATTTGAAGTCAAGTAACATGTTACCTTTACCTTTATCCTTTTTGCGTAGGATTTCTTTGGTTATTCCATAAGATTTTTGGTTCCATAAGATTTTTAGGATTCTGAAAAACGGTTTATTGAACATGATGTTGGTATTGTCATAGGAATTGCATTGAATCTATAGGTTACAGAAGAAGAAACAGGACCCATCTGTCTCACCATGTACAAAAGGCAACTCAAGATTATTAAAGCCTTATGTATAAGACCTGAAACTATGAAAATTCTAGAAGATAGCCTAAGGAAAACTTTTCAGTTCATTGGTCTAGGCAAAGGATTCCTAAGACATCAATGTCAAAAATTGGCACATGGTGCTTAATCAAACTGAAAAGCTTCTGTACAGGGAAGGAAGTGATCAACAGAGTAAATGGACAACCTACAGAATGGGATACAATATTCATGAATTATGCCTTTTGCAAAGGACTAATGCCCAGAATTTACAAGGAACTCAATTCAACACCAACAAAAACAAAGAAACTTCAAATAATCCCATTAAAACACAAAGGACACAATACACCTTCCTTCCTTCTTTCCCTCCCTCCTTCCCTCCCTCCCTTCATTGCCTCCTTCCTCCCTTCCCTTTCTTTTCTTTCTTTCTTTAAAATAGAGACTGAGTCTCACCCCATTGCCCTCGGTAGAGTGCCATGGTGTCACAGCTCACAGCAACCTACAACTCCTTCCTGGGCTTAGATGATTCTCTTGCCTCAGCCTCCCGAGTAGCTGGGATTATAGGCACCTGCCAGAACACTCGGCTATGTTTTGATTTTTTTTTTTTTTTTTGGTTGGTGTTGCAGTTTGGCTGGGGCCGGGTTCAAACCTGCCACTCTTGATATATGGGGCCAGCACCCTACCCACTGAGCCATAGGTGCCGCCGAAGGATGAAGAGCTGTTCTTAAACTTTTTTTTTTTTTTTTGCAGTTTTTGGCTGGGGCCAGGTTTGAAGCTGCCGCTTCTGGTATATGTGGCTGGCACCCTACTCTTCGAGCTACAGGTGCTGCCAAACAACACACATTTTTCAAAAGACATAGCAAGGTCTAACAAGTATATGAAAAAACATTCAACATCACTAATCACCAGAGAAATGAAAATTAAAGCTGTAGTAAGATACCATCTTACATAGTCAGAATGGTTATTATTAAAAAAATAAAAAACAAAAAGCCCCAATCCCTTATCTCCCCTCAAAACAAAGCATCCCCCCAGATGTTGGCAAGGATACATAGAAAGAGAATGCTTATGCGCTGTTTTGGGGACTGTAAATTAGTACAACCTCTAAAGAAACAGTATGGATATTTTTGTTAAAATAGAACTACCATTTTATCCTGCAATCCTACTAATTGGTATATACCCAAAGGAAAGGAAATTATTATATCAAAAAAATATGTTTATCATAGCACTCATATGTTTATCATAGCACTATTCACAGTAGCCAAGATACGGAATCAGCCTAAGTGTCCATCAACTGATGAATGGATAAGAACAATTGGTGTGTATGTATGTATACATACATACATAGGAATACTTTTCAGCCATGAACAAGAATGAAATCGTGTGTTTTACAGTAATATGGATGGAACTGGAGCCCACCATCATATGTGAAATAACTCAGAAAGAAATACTGCATGTTGTCACAAGCTGAAGCTAAATAATATGTACTTATGAATATAGAGTGGAATAATTAGACATTGGAGACTTGGAAGGGTGAGATGGGAGATGAAGGAAAAATCACTTAAAGGGTATAATGCACAATATTTAGGTGATAGTTACTCGGTAAGCCCAGTCCTTACAACTGCCTGCTACATCCCTGTAACAAAGTTGCAGTCATAACCCCTAAATCTGTGTAAATAAAAGAAATAAAGGTGTCAAGGTATTTTCATAAATTCTAGAATATGAGCAGGTGAGGTCAGCAGCAGTTTGGGAGTTGCAGAAGGCAGGAGAAGGTAAATTCTGACAGCCCAATAGCCCTACAAACTGGAGAATCCAGTAATTTCCAACAAGTGGTTACCTCTTAACAGGAAAACGCCCCACTCAACATGGAAAATCTGAAGGAGGGTCCTGGAACCTTCCCTGTGGATACCAAGGTACCACTGTTTATGAAAATTACAATAAAGTAAAGAAATACTGGTACAACTAAAAAAAACAAAAACAAAACCCTTGCATAAAAACTCAGTGCCGGATTCTTGATGTTAGAAAACATAAAGTGTAGTAAAACTTCTGGACTTCTACTCTGCTGTATTTTAGTTACTTGAGTTTTGAGAACTCACATCAAATTCTGTAAGTTATGGTAGAACATCTGTCTCAGTTATTTCCCCTCCTCCCCCCGCCGAGGTATATGACCTTTGAATGCACTTTATAACTGAATAATCAGTAATGCATACTTTGGACTTCATATATTTTGGGAGTTCCTTAAAAATTTAAACGTTAATTTCTAAAGCTAGACTGTATTTCATACAAGTTTGTTCTTGCTCATTGGTAACATGGCTTCCTTCTGAGTGTTTTGACATTAACTAGAGATGCTGCCCTTTTAGCATTTTGCTTTCTTATTAGTTTTGACACTAGCTGCTATCCGTTTTTATCTTAGTAGTCTAATTTGACTGAAGCCAGTGCTTTAGGTTTTGTGTTTTGACCAAGTAGCCCAAAAGGGATTAATAATAAACCTGTTCTTCAGGCCTATTATAAAACTTTTCTATTTGGAAGTACCGTGGTAGATCACCGTGAAATTTCAGGCATATAAAATTTTGAAAATTTGAGTCCTAAATCTGCTCAGTTTTTTAAAAAAATCAGTCATGAGGCATACAGACTTGGTGGTGCTAATAATAAAATATGAAATTAACATAGTAATCAGATTGAGTTCATGTTTTGATATTTTTAGTTTATTCATAAATATGTGTTCTTTAAAAGACATTTTACTAAGTTGGCTAAACATCTTTAAGGAAATTGTGATCCTAGTTTTAGATTTAGTCAGTACATTTTTTGTTTCCATAAATATTAAATAGTAAAATAATGTCAATGTAGTTAATTACATTGTTTCCCATTGTTCTTCCTTGAGGCTGTTACCACTTGATGGCCAGACTGTTCTCATTGATTTTTAGTTGTGACAGTTGGTTAAGCAGAATCTTTTTTAACTCTGGAGATTTTCAAGAGTTAACAATCTCACCGTTATTTTTTGCTTACTAATAATTTTGTCATTATGATACATACTAGAGGGATATTTTAACATTTGGTTTAATTTTGATAAAAATGTCTTTTTGTTTGTGAAGGGAGCTTTAGATTATGTCAGATAGATTATTCCTAATTTTATGATTATTTCATCACAGCCTCTTTGTGTGGATAGACATGTTAGGATAGACATCCCCAATGTGAAATCACTGCTGAGGACCATTTGCTCTTAGTTGTGAATGCTGGACATAAACTCGTTGTCCTGTGATTTGGGTTATAGAACTAAATGGCTTCTGCTCTCTTTCTCAGCATGTCATATTTAGGCATGTTGGGCTGTAGGACAAGATGAATTTAAATCAAAGCTGAATACATAGTGGATTGCTAGCTGAAGTGACCTGAGGTCACTTTTGGTTCTCTAATGGTAGTTTTGATTATTCATCCTTGGCACCGAGTCTTTGCTGGCAGCCTGTTATCTTCCCTCCTCAAGTGTTGTTAAGATTAATACTGTTGTAGAGGTGTGGTGCACACATTGCTTAAGATTAAGTATGGAGCCTTGGGCAATTAGTTGTAGGGAGTCAAAAGCATACTGTTCAGTTTTTTTGAAATGACTAAGCTTAGATCCAAAATTGTGCTGCACCTTCTTACAGGACTCACTCTGTTATGAATAAATCTCATATGTAATCTCTTTCACTTTTTGGTATTTGTTACAGTTTGTCTAGTTACAAGGGTGTCTAACTTTTATTCTTTTCTGCCACACATTGGAAGAATGAGTATTGTCTTGGGTACACATTAAATAAAAAAATACTAAAACAGTAACAAAAGCTGATCAACAACAACAACAAAAAATCTGGGGCAGCACCTGTGGCTGAGTGAGTAGGGCGCTGGCCACATATACCGAGGGTCAACCTGGCCCAGGCCAAACTGCAGCAACAACAAAATAATAGCCGGGTGTTGTGGTGGGTGCCTGTAGTCCCAGCTACTTGGGAGGCTGAGGCAAGAGAATTGCTTAAGCCCGAGAACTGGAGGTTGCTGTGAGCTGTGATGCCAGGGCACTCTACTGAGGGTGGCAAGGTAAGACTCTGTCTTTTAAAAAAAATAAAAAAATAAATCTGTGCATGCTTTTCAGGATATCTGACACCACAGATAAGCAAAATAATCCTCAAATAAGAAGCATGCTGCCTATGGGCCTCAGGTTGGACATACCTGGTGTTTTGCTTAAATTCATAAGCAAATTCATATTATTCATATTATTCAAATCAAATTCATATTATTTTAATTTTGCAAGATTTTAACTAATGGCTAAATCACAATACAGATTTCCCACAATTTATGATGGCTCAACTTAGTGCTTTTTTTGACTTATGATAGGTATATCAGTAGCAACCCCATTATAAGTTGAAAGCATCTGTATATCAAGAAAAAATACAGCAATAGACCTCACCATTATTTATTATTGGATATTTCTGTGTTTTAAAATTATGTCTATTGCTATATAAAACTCTTGTGACTGAAACTATTTCTTCTTAATATTATTAAGTTATATTTTATTTAGTGCCATGTAACAAACTATTTTAAAATGGTTTAGTGGTTTAGATAAGAACAGTAAGTCATTTTGTTCACAAATCTGTAAGTGGAAAAAGGCTGTGTTACCTGGGGTGGGGGTGGAGAATAACCTTTCTGGGTGGCTCACACGCATGACTGGCATATTTGTGCTAAGAACCAACTGGACCTGTAGGCTGGAAGTCTCAAGTGCAGGGGTCCTCAAACTTTTTAAACAGGGCCAGTTCACTGTCCCTCAGACCGTTGGCGGGCCGGACTATAGTTTAAAAAAAAAACTATGAACAAATTCCTATGCACACTGCACATATCTTATTTTGAAGTAAAAAATAAAATGGGAATAAATACAATTCACACCGAAGCATGTGGCCCGCGGGCCATAGTTTGAGGACCCCTGCTCTAAACATACACAGTGGCTGTGTGTTATAGATTATAGATTGTCTGATATTATAGATTGACTGATCTCATCACACCTGTAATGAGCCACCATGCTCCTCCTAGCACTCTGGGATGCTGAGGAGGGTGGACTGTTTGAGCTCAGGAGCTCAAGACCAACCTGAGCAAGAGCAAAACCCTGTCTCTAAGAAACAGCTGGGCATTGTGCTAGGTGGCTGTGGCCTGAGCTACTTGGGGTGAGGCAAGAGGATTGTTTGAGCCCAAAGTTGGAGGTTGCTGTGAGTTATGATGCCACAGCTCTCTACCCAGGGTGACACAGTGAGACTCTGTCTCAAAGGAAAAAAAAGTAGATATTATAGATTAAGGTATGTGCTAAAGTGAAAACAAGGTGACAAAGTAGAGAGTAGTTTGTGGTGGGGACATCTACTCTACATAGGTGGAATGAGTAGGCACCTCTGAACAGGTGAAAGGTCAATTCATTCATTCAGTTTTTCATTCACCCATTCACATTTACCTTAATGTCTAAAATCATGTGGGAGGAGTTCAGAAATGACATCATTTTTCAAGCTAGGGGAGATTAGGAGAGGTCTGGAAGAAGAGATGAAGTTTCAGCTTAGCCTCTACAAATGGGTGATAGATAGACATGGAGGATAAGCCCCAGGTAGCAAGATGAAAAGGAGAAGTCCCACAAAGGGTGTGAGAGCTTGGGAATACGCCACAATTGTGAGATGTTATGTTGACCCAAAGCAGGGCACTGAGACCAGAAAGAGACCAGAACGTGGTACATGAACAAATCTAGGGAAAGAATTACCCTGATATTTAGATCACCTTATTTTATCTTTGAACGTGTAAGGCTGTGAAATCTTACCTCCATTCTTTCAATGAATTTCTCCTTTAATGTATTAGCTTCATTACAAACACCTGCCTAAAAAGAAGTCCACAATTCTGGGTAAAATACAAATTATATTTTTTGGTTTATACAATAAAATCTTACTCATTTCAGACACTAATTGTAAGGGGCTCCATTAAAATTTACTTTTACTGAGTAAAACCTTTCCTCTTAGAGAAAATTCATAGTGTAATCACAAATTGCAAATTGTAAGAGGAATAACCAAAGGTTAACAAGATTATTGTCAATCCTTTAGCAGTATACATTTACACAATAGCAGCAAGGTAGAAATCATCCTTCTCTCTATTCATTACTCTGTTCTTGCTCTTTATTGGTTTTTTTTTTTTTGCAGTTTTTGGCCGGGGCTAGGTTTGAACCTGCCACCTTCGGTATATGGAGCCGGTGCCCTACTCCTTTGAGCCACAGGCGCCGCCATGTTCTTGCTCTTTAAAAATCTTCCACCGGGACACTAGTTGGAGAAACATAGTGTGTTTCTGAGAAAATGAGAAAAGATACATTTTAAATATTTACAATTTCATAAATTACAGATATAGGTAGGTCCTTGTATGTCAGATTGAATATCCAGGCCCTATGTTTTAGCAAAAGAGCAGACCACAGAAAGATCTGGTTCATCTTTTCTTCCCATGTCCCCTACAGGTTGTCAGGTAAAGATCACAGAAGGTTTAGGCTGGTTTCTGTCAGTAAGAACAAGACACAGGCTGAAAGCAAACCATCACCTTCCAAGATATGAGCGCTAGTTGAACATACATCATGAGGAAAGAATGCTTTTAAAGGTTTTACATTAATCACCCCATAATAGACTTGCAGAACACCTTGAAAAGCAGAGCTATTCCAGGAAGAACAGTATTCCAGGATTTAAGAAAGATGAGTTCCAGGGATGACATTTCTAGAAACTGATTCTTTTTCTTTGTTCTTCTTCTTTTTTTTGCAGTTTTTGGCTGGGGCTGGGTTTGGGGCCAGCATCCTACTCCTTTGAGCCACAGGTGCTGCCAATGTTGAAATCTTTTTCTAAAAACAAAACTTCCAGATGTCAAATTCTCGCAGATTTATAAATTCTACTATGTAGCAAAGCATTTCCTCTGCTTTCTGTTAGTGCAATATTCCTTTCTGCAAGCAGAGCAGAAGTGTTTGCAGCAAGTGGGCCATACCAGGGTCGTTTCTAAACATTAACTTTTGCCTACTGAGGCATGTTGTCTGTGGGAGCTCAAAATAGAGGACAAATTCTCTAACTAATGAAAATTATACAAGCCCAAACTCATTCCTAAAAATAAAATAACTTTCTAAACAAATCATCTAAGTTGGGCAACGATTATTTTAATTTTTGTGACATTTAATATTCTTTTAAAAGTGGTTATGATTATCTGTGGTTATATCTGGGTATTGGTATTACAGAAGGCAATTTTTTCGTACTCTTCTATATTTTATTCAAAATAAAATAATGCATGCATTTTTGTGGGAAGTATTTTGTTCTGGATTTTGGGATGTATGTTTTTTGTTTATTTTTTAGTGTGGCTAGCTTTCCCAAAGCTCATCGCCTCCAGCTATCTTCCAGTCTGAGAAGGGTCTCAGGAGTCGCCTGCGCCAGCCAGATTTTCAGTGCAACCAGTTGTGGTACTCAGACTAGCTTTATTGCCTCGTCTGGCTGTAATTTAGGAGAGACCTCAAATCTGTTGAATCAGATGCCCAGGGGCAACTCGGAAAGGGGGGTTTATTGCACTCACTGGAAACTAGACAGAATGACTGAGCACAGCCAAGATGCACCACGGGTGACACTTTTATATGGGGATCGGCAATTTAATTTGTCTTTGCATTTTATGAATTGCAGGCAGAGATCTATTTGTAGAGAAATACATGGGCATTTTCGAAAGCAATTAATTAAGCATGCAATTTATATGAAAACAATTTACTGCGGGACATTATCAGGGCACCCAAAATGCACACGCAATTTCCTTGCCTTCTAATTTGTAGACATAATTTATTTTGATTACGCAATTAGGAAAGGAGACCTTTATTAATTTTGGTGCAAGTCTAAAGAATCAAGAACAATTTAGCCTGGGAAAGAGACAGAGTTAATGTAAAAAAGGAAGGCGTGGCCTTGGGCTCTTGCCTGGTGAATAAGCACTCAGAATCTAAAGCCATGGAATTATTGTCTATCTGTTTCTGTTCCTGAGTTTCTTCAACAGATCATTTAACAACTCTGAGCATTAACTGTTTTTTTTTCTTTTTTCTGTACAAAGTGGAGCTGGAAAAAAAGCCTCCTCTTGGATTAGCATTTGGTGGCAGGTTTACAGGGACTGTCCCACAACTGGCCACACCATGTGGGCCTTATTCTTCCTTAGGGCTCCTCCTCAAAGTAAATGCAATTTCATTGCCTGCTGCAGATTCACTGTAGTACCCTCACCTGCTAACTCCCTAACCCCAGCCTCAGGGTCACCCAGGACGAGAGAGGTGCCTTAAAGCCTTAATACCTTAAAGCAAATTTTCTGGGTTTATTTTTTTTAATTTCAGATTGGTATAAGGATATAAATGATTAGGTCATGTTGCATTTGTTAGATAAAGCCCAAATTGTAGTTGAGCCTTTCACCCAGGAGGTGTGCCACATACCCTTACATTGTGTCTCCCTCCTCCCCCTTTTCCCCCACTTGATTGTGGCTGTGTTTTTCTCTCTTGTGAGCATGCACTGGCTTCATATTCGTATTGAGTACAATGGATACTTGTTTTTCCATTCTTGTGATATTTTACTTAACAGGATGTTCTCCAATCTATCCAGGTAAATACAAAAGATGTAAAGTCTTCATACTTTTTTATGGCTGAATAGTATTCCGTGGCATATATGTGTGTATGTGTGTGTGTGTGTGTGTGTATACAAACATATACACACATATCTCACAGTTGATTATATCCATCCATAAGTTGATGGGCACTTAGGTTATTTCTGTATCTTGGCAATTGTGAATTGAGCTGTGATAAACATTCTGGTGCCAATGTCCTTATGGCAAAATAATTTTTGGTCTTCTGGGTAGATACCTAGTAATGGGATTATGGGATAAAATGGAAGGTCTGCTTTTAGCTCTTTGAGGATTCTCCATACTTCTAGGCTGTATTAGTTTGCAATCCCACTGACAATGTATGAGTGTTCACTTCTCTCAATATCCACACCACCATCTGCAGCTTTGGGACTTAGTGATGTGGGCTCTTCCCACTGGGGTTAGGTGGTATCTCAAGGTGGTTTTGATTTCATTTTATGAGAGGCACATTGACAGTGTGGAAATGGAGCCTATAATCCCATCAGTCCACTCCTATAATAAACCCAAATATCAGTCCAAATCATCAAAATCCCACTAGTAATTTTCAAATTATATAGTCCCCAAAGCAGTAGAAGATTTCTTAGAAGTTGGAAAAACCATCAAATCATCAACAGAAAAGTTTTTTGGAGGCCTGCTGGTAGCATGAAGCTCCAGCTCACTGACCTCTGGTCCCGCCCCTTTCCCCACACCCATCAAACATGGAAAAGAGAGAAAAGGGCAAAGGAAGTCAACACACACTAAATACCGTGCTAGAGCCCGTTCCTGTGTTCTGTTCTGCCAGCATCATAATAGCCCCATAAGACCCGTATGTTTATTCCCATTTTACAGTTGAGGAACTGGAGCATAGGTTAGTTGGAATCTACTTCCAATTGACTGCACAGCCGATGCTCTTTCCACGGAATGTTTAAGCTGTGGCTCCCCTAGAAGTGCAGGGAGGACATGTGGTCTTTCCCCTCTTGGGAATCTTCCTTTCAAGTGGCTGAGCCTTAAAAAGACATTTTAGCCACTTTCTGAATTCCAAGGGGCACTTAGTCTGTTTGTCCTGAAAATGACAATTTCCCTGTTAGATATGTTAGTCTTCATGTTTTCCTTGGTGTTTGATAAACCATCAACTTCAATGTCAATAGCTCTTGCTGTTTCCATAGCATATACACCATAGTTATTTACATATGTAACCCAGCCTATACCAGTGTTGGCTTATATCAGAAGGTGACATTTTTATTTCATATACAAATGACAATGCCATCAGATCCCCACTTATTTAAAATAGCAGAAAATCTGAGCAGTCTATCTTAATATGAAGAAGAATGTAAAGATATGATCAAAACTCCGCGTGTGCTTACTCAGTCTTCAAATGCAGTTTGGATTCTCTTGCTTTAAGATGAATGGGCCAAGCCAACCAAACTTCTACCTACCTCATTCACTGCCTCAATGTTAGAACTATTACCGAACCAGGTGGGTGCCAGGGGAAAACAAAAGCTTTGTGCATTGAAACAGGAACTAGAATAACCAGAGATCGATGCAATGCCCATTTGCTGCCACTATTCCTCTTGTTGAAGGGGACACTGTGCCACCACCCAGACCAGGAGGTTCCCAGAGCTAATGCCCCTGATGCTATCCACTGCAGTGGCTCCTTAGACCCCAGTGCCAATTTCAAAAGTACATATCTTTACTCAAACCCAATCTGGGATTCTAAAGGTTGCATAAGAGTTCTTTCAATTTGCCTATTCCCCACTGAAGGCAGACCATATCCTGGATCAGAGGTTCTAGCATCAGCCAGTGATCATACCCAGAAGCAGTTCTGTTGCCAACTCCCTGGGTTCTTGTCCTTTCTCCAGATCACTCATTCACACTCCTTTCCCTTTAGAGCGATTTCCTCTCAGAGCTTCTGTAGACCCTGATCTAGGTGGGCTTTACCTCAGTCCATCAGAACTTTAGAAGGCTCGCTGGGCACATTGCAAATTCACAGAGAGACACGCAAGTAAGGTGGGAGTTTGCCAGATATCTAAATATCTTGAAAAGATCACTTGGGTAATCCTTTCCAGAACAAAGGGAAACTTCCCATGAGTGATTAAATTTTGCCCTCTAAAATAAGAACATTGCTTATGATTTTAAAATGACAGATGACCTAGTTATTAAAAAGTCAATAAATACAGTTTAAGTACTGTCTATCTGGGCACCCTATAGACAAACAGTCTAGGGCTGTTTACAGCACACATTCACGATGATATGAGAATATGTGTCCTCAGTTCTCTTGAACTTTGCAGTGTAACACAAGTAATGATTATTCCAATGACACTAATGATACCACATGTGATTCACTGGCCACCTCCTGTTACACTGAATACAGTCTGTGTTTACAAAGTCTAATTTAATCATCACGATGACCTTCCACCAGCGTTTTAACCATAAGGATGAAAAAATTAAGTTCAAGGACATTAAGTAGCAAAAAAATAAATGGCAGAAATAGACTCTAAACCCAAATCTATCAGACTCTGTTTTCTTAACCATTGGTGGATTTTGAGTTAGAAACAATTTATTTGGATAAAACCTAAATCGCATCCTTAGATCTGGCAATTGCCAAGTGGATGACCTTTGGCAAAGTACATTTTCTTGGGTCACTAATTTTCTGTATATATATGGAACTAATAATGACCAACTTCTAGGATTTTGTGAGAAAAAATGTACAATAATGTGAAAAGATATTTATAAATCATAAAATGCACAAGACATGCATATTTTAATTTGTCTCTTGGTAACCAGGACAGCAAAGTGATAAAAACAGACCCTGGGCATCTTGATGACAGTGGTCATCTCTGTCAGGCCTTTGCACCTGACGACTTGGTGAAACAGGAGTAAAATGTTTCTAACACACCTAAGACATCATAGTAGATATCCATCACTTGTGGCTGCCAAAACCCTTCTGATAATTCTCTGAATGGAGAATCCCACCTTCTCAACACAGAATAGTAAAAAAGAAAAGAAAAAGACCCATTACATAACCCTTTTTGCTGTTTAGATCATAGACTTGTAATGCAGTTGCAATCACCCAGACCCACCCATATGAGACCTATTCTAAAGTGATATGTGAAAAGAGGGGTGAAAAATGGCATGTCTACTTTGCTGGTACTGATTGAAAATTTTTGGAGTTTGTGGTGGTGCTGGAAGCTTCTTGATCATAGCAGAAACTGCATGATTTGGGGATGAAGCTAAGCCAAAAAAAAAAAATTAAGTTTATTTGATGGCAGCAGATAAAGCTGTTTCTGGGATTAGTAGTGTAGTAGTAGCGACCCCCTCTCCAAGCCAGTTCTGCAGAGTGGTCCTGAAACTCAATCTCAGGCGGGATGCTGTTCAGCCTTCCAGTGACCCTCTGGGCTTTCTCGCATTGTGGATAAAATTTATTTCTACTCAAACTTACTAGAGAAAATTGTGCTATCTGTAACTAGGGAATAGTAATTGTTTGGATGTATGTACTTCATGTAGGATGGTCCAGGATACCTGCTGCCCAAGAGAGCGCTCTGGCAGGAGGATACGTTGTCAACAATGACAGTGAAGACAACAGAAGCTCCTGACTAGGCGCCAGCCAGTGCGCAGGTCAGCAACCTGGGCTGATTGGGACAGCACTGTCTTTAATCTATATGATCATCCTCAAAGATAAGCAATAATATCTACTATCCCACAGCTGAGAAATCTGAAGTTCAGAAAGGTTAAGTAAATGGTACAAAAACACACAGCCAATTAGTGCAGAAACCAGTCTTTATAAAAAGTCCCTCTGCTTCCCAAACTCACCATTCTTCCTTTTTAACACTCTGGAAGGGAGTGTGGACTTAGACCCCAGTATTTCCAGGTGCCTGAGATCAACTTTCTCACCAAGACAAAGATAGAAAGTACCTACTTTAAAAGACTGATCTTCTGTCGTCCACTGGCCTCCTTCCCCCTAAAACATAGCTCTAAATACACTTTTAGTACCCATGTAAGATATTTTTCATGACCAGGTTTATTTAATCTGAAAGAATAAAGATTGATTTTTCTATTACTCATTCTAGTGGTTTTTATGTATTTAAATTACAAACTATTCTAAGAGGCAATTCTGCATAATGAAAGGTAAGAGGCATCTATTTAAGGACCAAAGAATTCAACAGTAAAGAATTGTTAGGATGATTGTTGTTAAATAGTATTCTTTTTGAGATTTTTTTTTGTCCCTAATTTCAAGGAAAATGACACAGTGAAAAAGTCAAGAGTGATTTTCGTTTCACCATCCTTGTGCCAGGAAAAACTGAAAATGCATAGACTCATTAGATGGACGACCCCAAGGAGATCCAGAGAGGCAGTCGGCTGTCTCCCAGTGGCAATGGCTCCAGGATGGGTGCTGCCCCTCAAGCCAGGTGTCTCCACTTTTGTTGCCTTCACTTTGTAAGAAGAAAATTATTTATTGTTTAACAAGAAAACTTTGCCCAGGTCAAATAAGATGTCTCGGGGAAATAAAACCAACACAAGCACAATCATTTTGACAGGCATACTCAAAGTAGGTCAGCCATTTCTTACAGTTTAAGAATCTAGAAATCCAGGAATATTAAAAAAGAAGGACATGAAAGATGTTGCAAGAATATGCTACATTTCCTTGATTCTGAGATATCACAGATTATCAGATGCTCCACTGCATTATTAACAGCTTCTTTGGAAGAAAACAGAAAAGAAAAAACAACATTTAAGATGCTTTTAAGATGTACCCCAATTTTCTGAAGATAAAACTTTTTTAAAAGAGTCTCTCTTATTTTCAAGGAATATAATGAGAATATATTCAGGAATATATTGTGAATGTGAAATTACAGCCCCTAAACCCAGTGGTCAGCAATTTCATCCATTACCTGCATGGCACCTGCACTCAAAAGTCATCACCTGGGTGAAATACCTGTATCATAAGGTAGGGCGCTCAGTTTGTGCTTTTCACTGTTCTAATCTTACCCAGAGAGGCCAAGGGAGAGAAGACCCAATAACAGACACAGGGTTTCTACATCAAGACTGGCCATTTTAAACAGTCAAGGTAAAAACTGCCTATTTTCAATGTTTAACATATTTTTGACATGTGATTTGTACTCTTTCATTATTTGGAAAAGTTTATGTGTTCTGATATACTTGATTATTTTTATCATCCTGGGAACTTTTTCTTTCTTTTCCTTTTTGTTTTGTTTTGTTTAAAATATCCGGAGGGATACTAGTGATGTTGGAATCATGTTAATAAGAAATTGGTAGGTATTCACTTGGCCAGAAAGAATCATTCTCACTGATCTGGCTCAATGTGCATGTTTCCCATGGCTGCCTGGAGCAGCTATTACCTTAGGCTGGCCAGAAGTTCTTGCTGCCTCTTGCCTTCCCTTTTGCACCAGAGAAATCTCCCATTGAGGAACTTTTCCCTGCACCTGGACTTTCACAATTTGTCATATACAAGGAATCAGGCAAGGGCTTCCTTGAGTCATACGTGTTCCTACTTCTTGTGACAGGGGACTGAGAATCCTTAATTTTGACATTTGCTCTTTGAATAGGGGTCCTTCTATGGAAGTTGGTAGGCACATTAACAACTGCTTGAGGAGAAGGAAGCAGAGACAGACTCCCTTTGTAGCAGAAGAGGACCTGTACTACAGAAACAGTGAGAGTGATTGAAGTAACCAAAATGGGAGCAGGAAAAACATGGAAGAAAAATGAACAGTAAAGGTGTGATGATGAGACAATGCTTACACAGCACATACGTGTATTGACCCTGTGACGAAAGAGCTCAAGCTAAATTATTATCATACCTTAAAAGCAGTTTCCCTTGCTGCATTATCCTCCTAAAGGATTGAGGTCTTGTAGCAAATGAGTGCCCTTGCTCAGCTAATACTATTACAGGAAGATGAGGCCCAATAGAGAGAATGAACAGCCAAACTTGGTGTTTAAAAGAGGAAGGGTTTTATTTCAGCTGGCCGAGGAAAGGCGCAGAAGAATTCAAAATGGCTACACTCCCCAACTGGCTCAGTCTTCTCCTTTTTATCCCTAGTCAAAAAGTTCTAGCCCACAGGTTCCATTCTCACTGTCAGTTTGAATCAAGCTGGAGAAACTGGCTCTGGCTTTTATACACCACAGGCTTTTGTAGAAGGAGAAGTTTCCAGGTCCCAGGAAATCAAGTCTACAAATTCCTAAGAGCTTAGTCACCACTGGGAGGACCTGACAGGTGTATCCTTGGGTTTTTCTTGAGAAGACCTCTGTTCTCTTAGACCTTACTTTTTCCAGGTATCCTCTCTCAATACCACATCAGAGGGGTTGGAAATGTCACCAGCTGTGTACCTCAAAAGTGACTCACACAGTGGCAAGGCCTTAGTGGATTTTGTAGAATGCATTGTTTAGAGTTGAATTCATGTCACTGAACTCTAAGTGTATCTCAAACCATAATACCAATTCATTTACAGTGAGATAAAATGCCAAGAGCACCTTAGACTCAGACTACTGATCCGGCATTCTCTTCCTATAGGCTTATTAACCACCCAGGGAGCCAAGTGGTAATGATAAAGTGACTTGGTAAATGTAGAAGCAAAACCAATAGAGTTATTGTTATGAGTTATCTATTCAACAGCATCAGGCTGAAATCACATAATGTATTCCTCTTCACTATGAGAAGATCATTAAACCAGCTATGCCAAATCTTTGGCAAGGCACCTGCTCACATTTCTGCGTGCTCGTCTCTTCTTAGCCAGAATAGTTTTGGACCTCTTCACACCTGTGCCCTCCTTACACTAGGCTTCCTCTGCTTGTCAACACCCTTTCCTATTGACATAGACTTTCTTTTGATATGTTAACAGTTTTAGTAAGTTTTCTGTCAATTTTATAGACAAAGGAGACATTCTCTTTCTTACAGAAAAAAGTCATTTAACTGTTTTAAATGTTTAACTCTCAGACAGCAATCTTATTTTACTTCCAGATTGTTGGAGGATATTTTATTATACCTATAGAAATTTAAAGTGCAATCTATTTTGTGCTATTCTGGGTATTTAGGACCCCTGGTTCTTTACCTTTCAGAGTTCCTAGACTTGATACTCTACAACTAAGAGTCAAAGAAAATGATCATCCTATCGCCAGCCTGTCCCCAGTCTCTCTTCAGAATACAATACGTTCTGATGATCTCACAGGTTTATTTGTGAATACCTTCAGTTCAATTTTTCCTATAGTTCACAGGAGCTGATGGGATAATAACACATAGGACAATCAAATAAACTTCTATGTAAATGGCATCTATAATTGCAGATACAGGAATAAATTCTATCATGGAAATATAATGGTCAGGAGTGTTATAGCAATAATTAAAAAGAAAATACTCAGAGCTTAAAAAGATCAAAAAAAAAGAGATGAGATAGTAAGAATTTGGATAGCCTTAACATTGATGTATTCACTTTTCAAGCAATTAACATATTGTGTGTGTGATACTGATATATTTCCACGCCAACCTTGGACATTCATATCTCAGATGCCAAATGACTTCCCTACATCACCTCCCAATCAATGGTTCCATTTTTATGGCCTTTCTATATTTTGTGCACAGCATTATTTATGTAGTTACTCGATTTTTTTTACTTTTACCTATCATTTTATAAATACAAATAAACAAGAAATATTAAATGACTGAAACTAGCAATAAAATGCATAGGTCTCATGCACTTAATTTGTTCGAAGCAAAGAGGGAACTCATCAGGCATGTCAATAGTGGGAAATCATTAACCTGAATTGAATTCTTGCTGGATATGAGCCAACAAATGTGTGTTCAGTTGGAAAGGAAAATTTACAAAAAGAAAGAACATCTAAATCATGCTGGAAATGCAATGCTGAAGATTACATACAGCGGAAAGATGTAATTAAGACATTTAAAATATTTTTGCTTTTTACAACTGGGGTTCTTTTATAAGGTTTCTCTGCAACTCAACTTTCATATATTTTACATTCTTACATGTTTTCAAGTATACATTAAATTTTAAAGATATTTTGCAATGATTTCTGGAGAGGCAAAACAAATTAGCAAAATACCCACAGGCCTTGAGACTACATTTCTCTTAGTGGGTAAAGAGCAGAAATTGAAGTGAGCCATGCCAAAACTTTCTGCTACATTCTGCTAGCAGAGCCCTGCCTAAAATGAATAAAGTGGAAGGAAATCTCTGTGAGGGAAGATATTTCCCCCTTAGCAATGGTGAACTGATGGTGTTAAAAAAGGTTATACACAGCTATCACAGTAGCCAGATCATGCTGTCTCTCTGGAGACATGATCACACCAGGCAGCAAAATTCCAACAGCAAGCCTTTTCTTAAGAGCTGGTCCCCTAGTCTGATCCATGAGTTCCTTGGCATCAGCTTCTAAAAGTTGAAAGATAATGACAGCAGACCTCCTAGAGCCAACATCACTATCTGTCTAAAGCCTAGTTTTATACTTTCTCTACAATATGTACCAAAATCTCAAAATTATCACATCTCAGACCTGGTTAACTTAAGGAAAAATTCAGCATTATTGTGAACAGCGGTAGTCATGATCAAAGAGAATTTCAGGAAATTAAGGTACAGAAAAGTCAGGCCAAATAGAATTCAGGTGTCCCCAGACTCAGTATTAGCTTCTGCTTTACTTTGACTCTGAAAAGATAGTGTTCTAATGTTATATTTTCTGCCACTCAGTGCACAGGAAACAAACCCGTGTTACTATAACTTAACATTTAAAGAACACGGTACCAAACCAAGGAGAGTATTGGAGAAGACATGAAGAAGGGGGAGCCCCCATATTGGGCTAATGTGGACTATTAATTAGTAGAAACACCAGACAGCAGTTTGATGATATTTATCCAACAAAATATCCTTAGGCAGAGAAAATGATGGATCTAGAGCTAAATCTATCACCATGCTCAGATCTTAGATATTTTATATTGTGGAAAGCTGCACGTAACACCACTTATCTGAAGTTTGAAACCTGCAGAACTGAGTATGATAACGGACACATGCATGTGAAATAAAGATAGACCATGGAGGAAGGGAAGGATGTCCACTGACCTCCAAATGGTCAGGACACTGGTAGGGGAAGGGAGAGAAATGAGACCCAAGGAGGCTTGAAAAAGAGTTTCAACTGACTTTTTAATGTTGTACATTTTAAGAAATAAAACTCGTAAGCAAATATGGCAAAATGTTAAGATTTGTTTAAACTGGATGATGGCACATTGTGAGTACACATTTACTTTCACTCCCTCCCAAATCCCAATAAAATGCTAACACATGTATTTTTAGGGCATTGCTCTAAAAGGAAAAAGGTAATGAGAAAAGAGACAACAGAAACAGGTTTTGGAAGCTGGAAGGCAGATGGGATTCTCTGACTTCAAACAACTAAGAAAAGAGAATCCTATGTTGACAATGAGGAAACAGAAAAGCAGTTCAGTTTCCTCTGTGGGCCCCTAACACTAGCAATTCAAAGCATTGGAAGTACAGATCACAGCAGGACTAAAACAGGAGGATGGGTTCAAAGTCTGCTTAAAAGGCAGTTAGAGCTCAGACTCCTGCCCCTGTCTGAGCAGCCTCGTGGCTGCCCTCCTCACCTGAGAACTCTAAATTGGTTCCCTGAAGAAGGAAAAATGGGGGTTCTATCAACTAGGTGACATCTAGAATAGAAGGAATCATGTCCAAAACAGGGCTAAGAGAATTTTATGTGTTGAATTCTGAAATCCATACTGCTCTTCCCTAAATGGATTTCTAGAACAATGGTTGTAGTAAGTCTATTATCCTCCACCTAACATTACATTGGAAGAATTTCCTCTGGAGAATTTGACCATCTAAGGGAAGATCATTACGGGGTGGATGGGGGGGTCCCGAACAGGGTGGCCTAGAGCCAGATATCCCTACAATAAACATCAGGGCTAGCAGGCCCCTCACGATGCAGTGCCCCATTCTAAACATGAACAGGTAACTCGATGACACCAGATATCAGAGGAAAGGCCCTTGTCTGAAAGAGATTGAGGCAAACAAGCAGAAAAAAAATTGGATGGAACAAGATCTATATAAGAAAAAGAAAGCTTAAAAATATATATATACATATATATTATGCTCAGAGAGATAAGAGATGATGCATTCATTAAAAGAAAAGAACAAGTTGCCATAAAAAGACACTTCAGAGAACAACCAAGTTCTCTTAGAAATTAAAAAGAAAAGAATTAGAACTCAATAGAAGGGTAGGAAATTGAAAATTGAGAGAAAAGAGATAAGAAAATTAAAGCATCAATCCAGAAAGTCTGACATTCAAATAATGGGAGTCCCAGAAAGAAAAGAAAAAAGAGAAGAGAGAAAATTATCAAATAAATAGTTCAGGGAAATTGCCCCGCATAGAAAGATCTGAGTTTCCAGAATGGCAGAGCCCAGCAAATGCCCAGCAAAATAGATGAAAACGTGACCGTATAGAGATACATCACTGAGAAACTTTAGAACACCAGGTTCAAAGAGAGATCCTACAAGCTCTCTGAAAGGAGGAATAAAAAAAGATCATATACCAAGATCAGAGATCAAAACAGCTTTGGTCTACCCCAGAGGTACTACTCCAGCATTTTTTCCTGCAAAAGACCAGATAGTAAATATTTTTAGGCTTCATAAGTCACACACAATCTGTTGACTAATCTCTCTTCTCCCTTTTTTTTTTTTTTTTTTTTTTGACCAGTTTATTCACTTTTATAGCCCTTACATAAATGTAAAACCCATTTTTAGTTCACGGGCCATACACAAAAAAGATAAGAGGAACATGGTTTGCCAACTTTAGTCTGCTCAACAGCAGCACTGGAAAGCAGGTGAGAGCAAAGCAACATGTTCAAAAGTCTGAGGGAAAATTATCTCCCACTAGAACTCCATACTCAGCCAAACTATCAATTAAGCTCACAGGAGAAGGGCACACTTGGTTATATAAGGTCTCCAAATATTTTCCATCTAAGTATGAGACCATTTTTCAGGATTCTGCTGAGGAATGTCTGCCACCAAAAGAAGAACATAAATTTGAAAAGAGAAAAAATACACCATTGTAAAATCTGGAATCAAATAAGAGAAAGATAAAGAAAATCCATCCATCTATCTAATGAAGATAGATCGTAGGAAGGAATCCATGCCAGATTAGAGCAGGCTCAAGACTTCAGAAGAAAGTTCTTCCAGACGATGGAATTGATAAGGTGTCTAATACAACTGAGAGGAGATTTAGACAAATGAGTAAAAGTTTAGACAAATGAGTAATTAAAGATAAGTATAAAGAAAGCTAGAAAATAAAAGATACCTGATATTAACCTCAGAGAAAAAAGAAAAGTTGTACAAGAAAGAAAAAGAAATCCTAGGATACTAAGTAACTCAGCTGTGGACAGCATTTACATGGTCATAAAATAGGCAATGGCTACTTGATCAAAAAAATTACAATTTATTAGGATGACAGGGAGAGTGTGACAGGAAAGGAAAAGCAAAAGGAATCACATCCCTGTCTTACATGGCAAGACGTCCATATGCCATGCCTAAAAATATTTAAAATAGCCATATTTTTAATACATATCTTATAATGATATAAAATTAAACTAAACTAATCAATGTGAAACACTGAAAATCGTTGCTTCTGAATTGAGAGAAATGAAAGCAGTTATTTAATAATTTAAAACTAAATGATAAGTAAATGATGTTTCTTATACTGGTATCTATATTTACACATTTCCTATTTCAAAACTTTTATTTTTAAGTAGCATTCTTTCTCTATCAATACAAAATGTTTCCAAATACAGTTTGACTATATCTTCAAGGTTATATCATAAAGAATAAGAAAACAAAAATTTTTTAAATCTTTTTTAATATTAATAGAAATATCTAAAGATATTTATTGTTTAATGAATTTATTATACAATGAAAAGTCTCAGAATCTGGCTTCCCTGGTTTCAGCCTCCTATTTTCCTCTACTATGCTTTACTTGTCTGTAATATATGTGATCCAGCTGATCTGGTACCTGGTGGTCACAAGGAAGAGACACACACAGATTCTTCACAACAGGAAGTTTTTGCAAGAATAAATAGGAACATAAGGAAGAAGAAAAAAGTGCCTCATCAGCAGAGTCACCCTGTGTGTTGGATATTTGTCATATTTTGGTCACCAAGCATCCAAAATACATCACCCTATACTGGGAAAATTTTCTTCCTTATAAATCTCAGAAGAACACAAAACTTGACTCCACTGTAGTCTAAAACTACCACATGATTATTCCTTGAATACACCAAGGGTTGGGGTGCTAATCCCCTCTCAAGTGCAGTCAAAAATTCGTGTATAACTTTTTAATTTAATTTTTATTTTTCATTTTTTGTAGAGAAGGGATCTCACTATGTTGCCCAGGTTAGTCTTGAACTCTTGTGCTGAAGCCATCCTAACACCTCAACCTCCCAAAGCCATCACACTTGGCCCATGTATAACTTCTGACTCCCCCAAATCTTAACTACTAGTAACCTAGTTTTGACCAGAAGCCTTACTGATAAACTCATTTGATTAACACGTTTTGTATATTATATCTATTATATATGGTATTCTTCCCATAAAATAAGCTAGAGAAAAGAATATGAAATTAAGAAAGTCATATGGGCTCGGCGCCTGTACTCAAGAGGCTAACACCAGTCACATACACAAGACGGGAGGGTTCGAATCCAGCCTTGGCCTGCCAAACAACAACGACAACTACAAACAAAAAATAGCCAGGAGTTGTGGCGGGCACCTGTGGTCCCAGCTACTTCAGAGGCTGAGGCAAGACAATCACTTAACCTCAGGAGTTGGAGGTTGCTGTGAGCTGTGATGCCATAGCACTCTACACAGGGAGACAGCTTGAGGCTCTGTCTCAAAAAAAGTCCTATGGAAGAGAAATATATTTACTATTCATTAAGTGGAAGTGAATCATCTTGAAGATCTTCATCCTTGTCATCTTCCCAGTAAGTAGACCGAGGAAGAGGAGGGGTTGTCTTGCTGTGTTGTGGGTGGTAGAGGTGGAAAATAATCTGTGTCCAGATGAACCCACACAGGTCAAGCCTGTGTGGTTCATAGATCAACTACACTGGCTTTCCCAGACTTCTCTGTGCGCAGCTTCTGGCCTTGGTCTCTAATCCTCTAAGCAATTGTTAGAGTTGCTCAATATCCTTTGAATGCAATACTTTTCCGTAAGCCAGAATTGATTTTCCCGTCTTACACTTCAGAACCCTGACTTGTTCTATTTCTGGAATTTAGAAATTGAATATGCACTTAAATGTATACAGAACTGGCTGTGTGAAGGATGGAGGATGGAGGGAGGCAGATGGGAAGAACTGAGGACCCTTTTCCTTCCAGAGGTAAGTAGATAACCTCTGCTACATAGATGCATACAGTAGAATCTCTAAAGTGGACCGCCCAAGGGACTGTAAGAAACTGGTCCATATACAGAGGTGGTCAACATAAGGAATTAGGCCTACTGTACTAATATGTACATGTGGTACCGGTTCAGTCTATGAAACTTGGGTCAACTTAAAGAGGTGGTCGATGTAGGCAGGTTGTCAACAATGGAGGTTCTACTGTATGTGGCTGAATGTTTGTCCAATGTACATATCCTTAGGAGTAAAAAAATGTATTAACCGAAACAAAGATATTTTTTAAAAATGGGAAAATTGCACAATCTTGGCACATTTGGGCTATTTCTCACAGATTTCAGTAAAATCCTATATGAAAGAGAGAAGTTTAATGTTTAGTTGAAAACACCGAATACAGACAATACAGCATGGCTAATAAAGGCTCTTTTAGTTACCTGAAAGACTAATAATTTTAAGCCTTTCAAATTTGAAAAAACTGAATTTTGTACCCAGAGCCAATTGTAGCCCAAGGTAGGCATTGAGACTGAAACTTAGAAAGAGCAAAGGTTGGAGCTAGAGGGAAGCCAGACTGCTCAGGCCTCACCTCATTAAACACTGTGCTTTCTCTGTACAAAATAGCCTGGGAACAAACATAGATCTGAACCAGTGCCTCTGGATCTAAGGCCATTGTTTATAACTGCTTCAAGGTGGAACTCATTAAGCTGAGAATCACAGAAGGGAGGAGATCAGAGTTCTCCAGAACTAACTTGAGGCATCACCAGCTGTTAAGAAAAGGTCAGTGCCGCCTTCACTTTCTGTGTGACTCTCTTCTCCCAAAGTCTGTCCTGGCTTCTCTCCACGTGTTGGTTTTATTTTTTGTCACTACAACAGGACCACCTCCACACTTCTTCAATTAATATTCAAAAAAATCCTGAGGGAAGGCTATGATTGGCCCAGCTTGGACCACATCCAGATGCTCTCTTGGACTGATCAATTTTAGCCAGATTGCTGGGGAAACTACAGTTGGTCTAATCTGTGACTGCGAAGGGGCAAGGCCAGTGGAGGCTGTTACTGGAGGCATTATCAGATGGGCTCATACAACTTTGGAAACAACCCTATGAAGCAGGGACTACCTTTGTTTCTCTACACGGAAGGACACGATGTTTACACGAGTCCATGTCCTCCTGAACATAGACTTAGTAAGATGAAGAGGCAGGTCTCAGACCCAAATCCAACACCACAGCTCATGCTCTTAAACTTCTGCAGTACAATGCACCTAAGCTTGTGTTATTATTGCAAAACACATTTCAAAACTAAATTTCAATAAATATTGATGGAGCTCTATTCTCGCTACTCATGAGATTTTTGCAATTCTTTTTTTTTCTACTTTTATAATATTCAGTGAAAAAGAAGGAAGCATCTAGTTAAGTTGAATTTACAAAAGCCATGGGAAAGGAGAAAAGAGGAAAGGAAGGAAAGATTTTATTGAAGTAAGATAAAAAAAACTCTGTAAAATTTTATTTAAAAATAACATTTCAAATAACAGTAACTAACATTTATTGGGCACTTATAGGCCCTGTTCTAAATAATTTATGTGTATCAGCACATTTAAGCCTCATAGGATATGAACATCAATAATTTAGCATCTTAGAAATCAGAAAAATGTCCAATTCTGATTGGCTTCCTCCTTTTAAAAATATAACTTTTATATTTCTTGGGGGTCTTTTTCATTTTTGTTTTGTTTTGGTCATGTTATATTTTTCCCATGTGGCATTAAAACCAGCACCAAATTCTCTAACCCTTTTAGGAATGCTGACCCCTGAGTATCCTGTACTCAAGAACAGGGTCATCGCAATCCCCCAACCAGTGTGATACCTGCTGCCGCCAGATTGCTGCTCCACTTCCTTGATGAATACTCTGTCCTCTATCACATCACACAGCCTCCCTCCTTCCCTTTCCGTCTCCACCCTCCCCTGCAACTTCCCAGGATCTTGGCAGAGTCCCAAGAGGAGCCATTTCTCTTTCAAAGTCACCCTCCTCTGCGAGTCCTCCCCTGCTGCCCCTCTGTCCTCTCTGGGGCTGCCTGACCTCCCTCACTCATCGTCTGGTTCCCAGAGAAGACTCCCTCCTTAGTCCTTTGATGTCCCTTACTTTCTGCTCCACTGTCTTCCCCTTTGTCTTCTGTGTGTTTAGTTTGTTTGTCTCTTCTTTATGTGCCCTGCTAGGTACTTCTGCTACTATTCAGAATATCTATTTTTTTAAAACTACTGACTCTACCCCTCACCCTGAAATCTCCTTTATTACCTTTTATTAAATGTACCCTCATATAGATAGCTAAAAACAACATCAGGGCTCCTCCTCTGGCCTCTGTAATGCCTTAGTTTTCATGTTTTCCGTTTCAGATAAAAAATTGCTCATATTATATATGTCTGCCAGATTTCCCAGTTTCTGAGAAATTGATTTTAATAATTAAGGAGCACCATCGCAGCAAAAGATGAAATATTTCACTTTCCACTTCCCTACTCCCCTTCTTTCTAAAAGGAAATTTTTTTTTAATTTTCCTTTTTTATATCCCTTCCCAGATTATGGAAGTATTTAAAGCAAATTATTTTATCTAGCATTCTTCTATTTTATTCTAAATGTTTAAATACATAGACAACTTTCTGTTTCTTCAAAGTGTATTATCTTTCATGAACTACATTGGAAAAATCTTTGTAATGTCACTGTTTTTTGCTGCATATTTTTTCTCTCATTATTTCTTCTGTGAAAAAAAATCAATATTTTCTCCTCTGTAAATGACATCCATGATCATGTACCTTCCAGCTCAGTTATATTATGACATATCAATTATTGACCCCATGCAAAAGCCTCCACCCCAATCATTTGTAAGAAATAAATTTCCTTTGTCAATATTAAGCTTAATTTCTTATATGAAAATTGAATCTAGTTATAGATGCTGCATTTTCTCTTTGATGCATTTTGATATCAACTGATTTACCTTAGAATGAGTTCCACTGGTTACTCCCCTTATTGTTTGAAGAAGGGCAAAGTCCTTTAAGATGTTCTCAGAAGTTCCTCTTTTCTCTCCTTTTTGATTTAAAAAAGAGAAATTCAGAACTGGGGCAAGGGCTG
Organism: Perodicticus potto; assembly: GCA_963574655.1. NCBI lineage: Eukaryota > Metazoa > Chordata > Mammalia > Primates > Lorisidae > Perodicticus > Perodicticus potto. Next base: position 29,009 of record CAUYRH010106210.1, on the reverse strand, counting down.
GAACAGTGTTGGTCAGCTCTTATTTGAGGCTCTATTTTAAACACTATTTCACATCCTCTATCTCAGGTTCCTTCTAGAATTTGAAGTCTGTATACTACATATAACAGCCTGAGGCTTTCACTCACTTTAGTGTTATCCTTCATTAATTTGACTGAAAGTCATGGGTGCAGTTAGCCAAGGCCCCATACCCATACATCTGTTTGCATCTGAAACTTATTTAGGATATAAGGAGATGGAGCTGGAACCAGGATGCCTTCCTTTTGAGGTTCAGATTATGAGAATATGACAGATGACCTCAGGTGGCCCAGTCAGAAGGCATCTGTCGAGAGAGGTCAACAGAGTGCCTTCAAGAAGAAATTCCTCACGAGGGAGGGAAGGAGGAGTGCCGGTTCATGTCCTTGTTCAGGGGAAGACTGTTTCTCATGAGTTTCCTGGTCTCCACGGTGCTTCTTGCAGAAAAGGGCCTTGACTGTGACTGCCAGAAATTCAAGGTACTAGGAAAAATACAGGAGAAAAATCTAGGTAATCTGCCTAGATTTTTGGGTCTGTGGTCTCACTGGACTAAAGAAATACCTAAAGTTTCTTAGCCCTAACAAAAGAAGAATGGGCTTCTCTCAAATAAGTGAATGAGATTCAGTGAGGTTCGACTTTGATTATTTTTTAAAGAGAACTTATTTTGTACTCTATACTCTTTCTTTGTGATTGGAGCAGAAACATGTGTACATACAACAACTGAGTATTTTATGATCCCACTTTAGACCATTTGTGGTGATCATTTGAGTTCTTCACCCCTCAGAGGCCCCAAACATCCACTCTAGTTCTCATTGCAAAAAAAGTCGCCTCTAGCTATAACATGTGCAGGAAATCACATAATCTGTCTGGACGAAGGGTTTTTCATTGTCCCTGCACTGGTGAGAAGCCTGTGCTGTGTCCCAGCGAAGGGCACTTAGCAGATGGTCAGGCTCATCTGTCCATTACTAGAGTCCTCTCACACTTCTTAAAAAGAATGCTAAACTTTGGTACTATGTTTATTAGAATAAATCCCATCTCCTTCATCTGCCCTCTGCTCTTAAAGAAAATAAGCAGGTGTTTTAGACTTTCCTAAAAGGAGGGTTATTTAGGCATTAGCCCATGTAATATCTTGAAAGTATTCCCTCAACAGCCAATCTTGCTCATGAAATATTCTAAAAATTAACTGTTTTTATGCTAAACTGATGCTCACCCCAAACTTTTGATTTCATCAGTATTGATTCGTACATTTATATTTCTTGGGTTTAGCACAGCCTCTTCCTGAAAAACTATAGAATGATTTCTCCCTTTCTGCAAATATCTCACTTGCCATCCCCAGCTCCCTGTTCGGGACTCAAAACCCACATATTTTTAGCTGCTTTTTGCCCTCTGCTCATCTGTTTTTATCATTGTCTCTCTCTTCCTCTTTCTTTTGTTCTCCCTTTTCTCTATTTTGGCCCAATCCTTTAGCTTATCCCTCTCTTTCCTCTCCTTCAAAGTTTGCTTCCCATGAGTTGACCTAGGGTTCAGAATGTGAAATCACTATAGTTTCCTTGTCCTCAGCAGTTCTTAGGGTTTTTCTACCTTGGCTAAATTTTGTAAGTCTTAGGAAAGTTTCTTCATTGCCTCGCTCTGTTCTTAATCTCTCTACTCTCTTCCTCTGTTTTCTCTTGTTTGCTACACACTCAGCCAGCTCTCACTAGTCCTGTGTCACCTCCATAAGTCAGTTTGGCAGAAATTACTCTCCTGTGGGCAAAGTTTCTGTGCCACCACAACAAATTAATGAGATTTTTATTATTACCACCTAACTTTAGAGACAAAGACATTAAAGTACAGAGAGCCCAAATAAGTTTTCCAAGCTCATAAAGCCAAGATTCAAATCTAGGTCCACTTAGTCCCAAACCCACAATCTTTCAACTAAACCATGTAAGTTTTGCATGCAACTGTGCCATGGTCTCTCTGTGGTTTAGCAGTGTCATTTATTACTAATCTGCATGAGGATTTTGGTTAAAGATTCATTTAATTTCAAAAGCATCTGTGTTGCCCCCCGATACCGAGAGCAATTAAAAAACACATGATGAAGATATACAGGGGCTTTTTAGAGACTATTAAAAACATATTGGACAGTGTTATGTTGTACTCTTTATCTAAGGGTAAAAAACATAATTATAATGGCACATGCACACCTCAAAACAAACTAGATCTTTACCTGTTGACTGTTATGCCCGTGAAGAAATCTATTATTCAAGTTCCTGCAGTTACTCTAAGGAAGTAAATGTTAGTATCAAGAAAGGGACATATTTAGGGTTGTTTTTAATAAAAGGGAATAAATTCATAAATCAACTATTTCTCAGCTTGGAAACACTTATCCAGTAAGGGAAAAGAAAGGAGTCAATCTAAGAATAGTAACTCTACTTTCTATTTTTTTAGCATGGCCATGGACAGCCAGGCCAGGAGGCGCAGATGAAATGAACAAGAACATCAGCGTGGCTGTGGGTGAGACACACTAATGCAGCGCCCAACACCGGATGCCCGTTCACCCTGAAAGAGGAAAGTACGGCACTCTGCAGTAAAGACGGGCGGCTGGGAATCTGGAGGCAGAAGGAGCACACCTGCCCAGAGAGGACAAGGATGTGTGATGACAGTAAAAATGCTCACTTACCCAAGAAGGAGGCACCTGGTGACAATTTTACCCAGGATCCAGGAGGAACCACTAAAGAAATCATTGAGCATCTCCAGCTTGAAAAACACTCTATATGAAAAGCCACAATACAATCTTGGAATTTTAAATTAGAAAAAGAATGTAGAGGTCATCTCATTCAATTCTCTAATCATAATATTACACATGCTATATTATAAAGTGCTGGTTTTGGTATCAGAAGACCTAGGGAAAATAAAGATGTTAAATAATTTTATAGACCGTGAATCGTGATACAAAAGTGTTTTCATCATGATTATTATCTTGTGTAATCTTCGTATTTTACCGTGAAGTAGACAGAGCAAATGTCAGTGTCCCAATTTTACCAATGGAAGACATCAGATTAAATGATATTCTGCAGCAAGTAGATAGAGAAGTAAGACTGTTACTCATAGAAGCTTTCTTATTTCTAGCTGTGATATATTTTCCTATGACTTCTTAAATTAACTTATGAGCATAGTGGAAAGAGAGTTTGGGGAAGGAAAGAGGTGAAAATTGAAAGGTTTCAGCTAAAACAGAGAAACCAAGACCAATGAACTTTTTAAAAGGGGGATCAAATAGAATAATTAGATGTTACCTTTAAGTTTGTAAACCTAATTTTAAAGGATTAAATCACTTTCCTGGGAAATTACTTTCTTCCAAGAAGCTTCTTTCCCTCAAATTGCTTTTTATTTATTTATTGCCTGAAGAGTTTAAATAAAGGTAATAAATTGCATGATCAATAGAAACAACAAAGTTGCTCTGCTTAGAGCTGATAACAGTATATAGATTTTCCATGAATAATTGAAAAGGCCCATCCAAGAGGTTTAAACTCTGGAGTCTCTTCTCCTTTCTTTCTCTCCATTTTTTACAGAGCCAATTCTTAAGTCTCCATATGGAAAGAATCAAATCCAACCAAACCCCACATCCATTATTTGTTGCCTACAAGGAGCCACAGCCAGCTCTGTGGCAGAAAGTACTCCAGAAGACCAGTAGCCCATGGCTGCCAGAAATAATCCACAACCTGGAGTTTGAGAAAGCCTGGCAGTTACTCCTTAGCCAAGGTCCAGGGTCCAGGAAATACCCGGGTAATTTTTTTGTTGTGAATTATAATAATTCCATCAGCCTCAAGCTGGCTATTTTTCTAGGGATATCAGACAACTGTCTTTTAAATGATTAACTTCAATGCACTTGTAGTTTAAGGATACCTCTTACACTTGCACTTTGTCAACAATGATTCTAAAGCAACCTTTCTATACACATGGCTCAAGTCCCAAACATCCTAGCAGAAAAAGTTTGTAACAGCTTAAGGCTGCTGTAGCTTACTATCTGGTTCAACCTGCCACAACTTAATCAATTTCATGATGCCAGCCCAGGCTTTGGGGGGTTGCTTCTCCCTGTCTCTCTCACTCATTCTCCACAGCAGAGGTAGAAAAAGCAATGAACTGGAAGGTGGAAGACATGGAACTCCAGCCCAATTCTGCCAAGGGCTGGGTACCACTGGAAAAGTCATCTCTACTGTCCCAGTACCCAGAACAGCATATGGCACACAGTAAGTGTTCGAAAAGTGTTTGTTGAGTGAATGAATAAATGAGTTTAATATCAACGTATCTTTTTGATAGGCAAATAGGAAAGTTATTTTAGGTCACTTCAAAAATCTCTAAGTCTGAGATTTTAAAATATCATTAATGTTCTACTTTCAGACCAGCATTTCAGTGTGGTATAATTATATTAAGAAAAATTGGGAAAACTCCCCTTCCAACACAATGGAGTAAACTGATAGACCAAACCACGCATGGTCAGCAACTACTTCAAGGCTCTACAGACAGAACAAAAGCAAAAGCCTGTATGTTTAGATGAAAAATGATACAATTACCTTGGAAAATGGTTTGGTAGATGCTTATAAAGATAACCAGAATTTACCCTTCCAGGCAGCAAATCCACTCCTAGCTATTTACCCAAAAGAAATGAAAACATATGCTCACCTAAAAATTTACCTTGTATATTTAGTGTGGCTTTAATCATATAGAACCAAAACCAATCCACGTGGTTTTCAATTGATGAATAGATAGACAAATCGTGGTACCCAGGTAGTGAAATGACACTCAGCACTAAAAGGGAACAAAGGACAAGCACCACGGAAGAATCGCAAGTGCGTCGTGCTAAGTGAAATAAGCCGGACTCAAAGGTTACACGCTCTATGATTCCATTTATATGATATTTTGGAAAAGGCACAGTTATAGGGACAGAAAACAGATCAGGTTTTCAGAGACTGAGGTGAGAGAAAGGGAAGACAGCAAAAAGACATGGAATTTTGGATGGAATGAAAATGTTCCACCTCTAGATGTCTAGATTGTGATGGTGCTAAAACAATCATATATGTTCATCAAAATGCACAGAATTATACATTAAAGAGTAAGTTTTAATATGTTTTATAATGACATAAATTATATTTCAATAAGCTTGACCTTAAGAAAAACAAAACGAAAGAAAACAGAAGGAAGTCATGGGCCTCTTCCAGACTGGAGAAGACTAAAAAGACACATTGTCTAAATGCTATCCTAGGGACAATTAGAGAAATTTGAGTTTGGACTCTTTGGTAATGTTACTGAGTTAATTTTTTGTTAGGTACAATAATGAGTTGTGGTTGCATAGAAATAGGTTGTACCTTGACAGGTACATACTGATGTAGAGCTATGATTTGTGATGTCTGCAATTTTTTTTGTATATTGTGGCAAAAAAAGAAGTGAATATGTATATTGGGGATTGAGGGTCCTGGTTCCCCAAACACAGTTGACTTGGTTCAATCATTCAGCCGACCTAGAAAATTCAGCCAAAGCATGGAGATAATCAAAAGCAAAAATAAATGGAAACTGAAAGTAAAACTGGAATGGCACAGGCAGTGTAAGTAGAAAGCAAAAGTAACCTGTACAAGTTTCAGTAGCAAAGAGAAACTTTATTTAAGAACAAAGGGAAAGTTTAAAGCACTTCCAAAGGGAGTTGGAAGTGGTTCCCTCTCATGAATGAGAAGAGGTAAGAGAGATGGAGACTCAAAGGCAGTGCAGAAGCATAAATACCTTCTTTCTCTCCATTTGAAATTGGTTGCAGCTCTTTCATTGGCTGCTCTGCACCTCCAGGTGTTATCGTCCTTTTCTATTGGTCATTGGTTACCTAGGTTACCTCATACCCACATTCTTTTCCCTTTTTTGGCGTGAACATGAATGTTCCTATGAGCCCTCCAGACTTCCTTGTTCAGCAGACCAGCCTTTTCCCCCATCCCTCTTCAAGCCCCTTCTCAACGTATATTCAGAAACGGAGATGAAATAGGGATCTTTCCTACGGGTGTGAAAGATTTCAAAATAGAAATGAATTACTTTTGATAAACCCCTATAGAATACACCTGCAACCCCCCTCACCTGACTTCTTGCTGGATGCTGTAGTTTCTCTGGCCCATCTCTATTCTCCTCCAGTTCGTCCCTTTCAGAAATCTATACTCTTTGCAGCTAGCTCTCATCTTCATTTCTTATTCTCTGATCATGCCATTCGGCTGCCTGGAAAGCATTTGTTTCCAAGGCTGTTGAGCTCTGACATTGCCCTTCTCTTTCCTCTCCCCTGAGCTGAAGCCTGACCTGTACAGCTTTGCTATTTTTAAGTATAATCTATATTCTCCAAGTATCTTTAACAGAGTCAAATGGTGTCTAGGTCTCTCGGAGACCATCCACATCTTCTTTTAAAAGCTCCCCATTCAGCCCCCCACCCTCTCTGTTGAACTGGAAGACCATTCACCATATTTTCCTCTGTTAGCTCATCATTTCCATTGCCTAACCAGCTGGGTTTAGGGGAGGTTGATTCTAGCACCTCAAGAATTTATCATCCTTGTATTACCCTACTCTATTGCTTTGTCTCACCTAAAATTTTTCCCTTCCATTCCTTTCACCTTTTCCCATTCTCAGGCACACAGCATATAAATAAGATCCATTCTCATCAGGGCATCACTGCAGGTGTGGCCGAGGTGAAAAGAGACTCAGGAAAGGTGGGGAGACCTGAGAGAGACACAGGAAAAGGTGGCAGCCTGACAGTGCAGGTACTTACTACAGGACAGCCTAGAACAAGGATCAGCAAAGGACCACAGAGTAAAAGCCAACATCAAGCAGCTGTTCTTACTGAAAGGTTAACAGTACTTTACATTTTATACTTAAAAATGTAAACAAAACAGTCAGTAAGGCGCCAGCCCCATATACCAAGGGTGGTGGGTTCAAACCCGGCCCCGGCCAAACTGCAACAAAAAAATAGCCAGGCATTGTGGCAGGTGCCTGTAGTCCCAGCTACTCAGGAGGCTGAGGCAAAGAATCACTTAAGCCCAAGAGCTGGAGGTTGCTGTGAGTGTGTGTGAGGCCACGGCACCCTACTAAAGGCAACAAAGTGAGACTCTGTCTCTACAAAAAAAATAAAATAAATAAAATAAAAAATAAACAAAACAAAACAAAAGCATTCATAGCCCTTGGGCCATATGTGGTAGTTTTTCAACCCCTGAGAAAATATACCAGCTGAACTTCTGGTTTAACTTTAAAAGAAGTAGAAATTGCCTTCTATTCCTTTTTTCCATCATTGACATAAAGGCAGTATCAATATGAAGAACTTGAACTCAGGAGTCATCCTACCTTCTGGCCCCAACTGCTCTGCTCTAGTGCTCAGAAAATATTATGACATCAACCAATACCCAACTTCTAAAGAGACCTGTGACATCCTCAAGAATCTGAAAATAAACAAGTCGCCTAATTACTGTGCTCACCCTTGATATCTTTCCTCAGCTGTCAAGAGTGACCTTTGCCTTTCAAAGCCTTCCAAAAAACATCATCTTGCTTCCTTTAAAGAGTAAAAGCAAGGAGTATAATCTATTCTTTTCAATAAACTCTTTCCACTAAAAATTAATCAAGTATAATTGTTATGCCAACTTTATTAATGAAATGACCTACTGAGACGGGAGGTGACTGTTAGGACTGCATATAGGCTGTTTTTCATGATTTCCATGCTTAGCCCAGGAAACTAGGCCACATTGTCTGGTAGGTTGGGAATGTGGCCCTTCCGGTGCCTTTGCTATCACCATTATGAAACTGATGATTCTCAAGTATTCTAAAATTTTAACATGATCCTAATGGGAACCTCCTGGAAATTGGCAGCTCATTGGGCTTCTACCTTACTTCTCATAAGTATTTCTGTACTTTATTCACCTGGACATCTTCAGGTGGGTTTGATCACACTTGGTAGGTAACTTTGGAATATTTGCTCTCAAACAAGTAGGTATGTGATTTATTTGATTATGCAAAGGAAACACACCACTTTCTTGAAGCAGATCTGCTTTCTCTACAATGATAGATAACTCTTTTTTTCAATAGAGCAACATGGACACCTATTCCTTCAACTAAATTAACATTCAAGGGCTGAAAAACTGATTTAAGAATGGCTTGAAAAAAATGCAAGTGAAGTGGAGTTCAAACTCATTTATCATCAAAGAAATATAAATTTTAAAAAATTATGAACATATTTTACACACCTTAACTACAAATCCCTTTGTAAAGGATAATGTTGTGTCAGCTCAGAGGCAGTGATATGAGAATGCCAGCCCAACCAACGCAGCTGGTGTAATAAAGACAAAGTGTCTGATTTCGGTTTCTAAATACTGACACTATCCTCTACTATATCCCCTAAGATGATGTGTTAAGTAAATCATAGTATGATTATAAGATGGATAATTATTTAAAATTCATGCTCTCTAAGAATAATTAAGGATATAGGGAAATGTCTATGGCATTACATTAAGGGAGAAATTAGTATACAAAGCTGAGTATGCAGTTTGATCCCAAGTTATCTTCAAGTACAAATACAGAAATATAGGAGCATGCTTTCTCGTGTTGAATGGCACGTGAAGTGAAGATTCCCTGGATTTACATGCTAAGCTAAATTGGCTTAAACTACTAATGCCATGCCTTGTGAAAAAGCAAAACCCTTTTTCAGATTTCCTGAGGGGGTAATATATTCATGGTCACCTCAACTCCAGAATCCTCTTTTCTGTCCTATATAAACACAGATTTTAGAGTTTAGCTCAACTCCTTCCTCAATTTCTACTGAGAACAAAAAGAAAAACACATAAAGCATTCAAGAATATAATAGAATCAAGCATTTTGAGAGAAGATAGAGGAAAAGTTTATATAACAGTGTACAAACCATTACAAATTGAACATTATTACCATTTAAAAACATTATTTTTAGCTACCCCACCACCAGAAAACTTCTATTGGCCCATTTGCAGATTAGATCACCCAGCCTCATAGTTTATAAACATATCTTTCCTTGTCCTGCCTTTTTTCTCAAGCTCCCTCCTTTAGACCAATAAAATAAATTTTCTCATTTTCCCAGGCAAAGCCACGAATGTTCTTTTTTGTAGCTGAGGTCCCTGGACAACAGTTTCCTCTGGATCCTACCTTTTATCCTAGGCTATTTATCAAAGTCAATTTCCACCCTAAAAGTAATCCTGGCATACCAATTACTAAAATGATGGCTCTCAAATCAGGAGACTCATTTGAAATTGAGTTTTGTTTATACTATTTCTTTGCTCCCTATGAAGGCGTGGCTTTGATGTAGATTTATTTTTAATACCATGTGATTCTAGTATGTGGCAGAGTTGAAAAACATGATGAATAAAAAGGCATTCACATTGTTATACAAATACCATATATCTTTGATTCTACGGCACTTATTTTTTACTGCTTGATTTTTTTAAAAAATTAGGATGTGTTTAATAATTTATATCAAAAAGAACTTACAAGCTGCCAAATAGATTAAGTTGTGACATGCTTGTCATTTCTTGCAATGCATGTGGGAACGGTGCCCAGTGTCTCCAAATATATCATGAAATCTTTAAAGCTGGGAGAATTTGGTGCGACTGATTCATGCATTATAAAGGACCATTATTTGGGCACTGCAATCCATGAGTAAAAACTTCTGGCTGAATTTCAAGAGACACTTTTTATGTGTAATTCAGAAAAGAAAAAAAATTATGAGTTAAACCAAATAGGAAATGCAGATAAAATCCCATTACAGTTAACCCTTGAACATTGTAGAGGATAGTAATGCCAACCTCCCATGTCATCAAAAATTTGCACATAACTTTTGTTTCCCCCCAAATTTAACTGCTAATAAGTAGCCAACTTATGACTAGCTGATGACTGGAAGCCTTAATGGTCAGCAATCTATTAACACATATTTTGTAGGTTATCTGTGTTACACACTGTATCCTTGCAGTAAAATAACTGGAGAAAAGGAAATGCTATTAAGGAAACCTTAAGGAAGAGAAAATATATTTACTGTTCATTAAAGGGAATGGATCATCATAAAGTCTTCATCCTCATTGCCTTCTTGTTGAGTAGGCTGAGGAGGGAGAGGAGGGGTTGGCCTTAGTGTCTGAGGAGCGGCAGAAACAAAGGACACAGAAGGAGAGGCAGGAGAGGTGGGCAGGCTCAGTGCAACTTTTCCTGAGAATTATCTGCATATAAGTGGAGCTGTGCAGTTCCAACTTGTGTTGTTCGAGGGTCTGCTGTATTTTTTAATATGCTTTGACATTAGACTACAGATAAAGATGTCAAAGGGGTCAGGATTTGAAGCACATTATAAGGAGCAGCACATAACAAGGGTGACCTGTATAATTATGGTTGGCCAGAAGTGTTTTAGAATAAATTCTAGACTCGTAATGAGAAGGAAATTTATTCTCAGATTTTGTACAAAGAAAATGGTATGCAATTGCCATTTCTTTGGAGAGGGAAAAAGAAATGTATCTTTGTTTTTCTTGAAATACAGTAAGTAAACCAATATTGCATTTTATAATAGGTAATATCTTAGAATAGAAGAATTATACTACACCTTAATATTCATAATCATAGAAAAACAATTAGAATAAAACACATCAAAATGCCAGCAGTCATGGTTAAGAAGTACACCTCTGGATAATTTTTACTGTCTTCTTTATATTTTCTTTGAATTTTCTAATGAATATAAATAAACTTCATAATCAGAAAGAGTAAAGGACATTATTAAAACAAATACATAAGCCCAGGCATGTCTCTTTCTATTTCCTACTTCCCCTAAAAAAATTCACTGGGGAAAAAGTAAAAATATCAAAATAAAAGCAATAAGGAAACCAAAAAACTAAATTTCAGAGGACTTTAGTTGTAGGTCTTTTAATCACAATAAAATCTTCTTGTTCTTTGAGTAAAGTCCAAGATGTAAATGACTGTTAACACTTTCTCCATACCCCTTTTCCATGCCACAAACAATCTTTAATTAAACCCAGAGCCTGGTTTACGGGAATGATAGTAAATGTGCCAGAAAAAAAAAAAAAAAGGGCTAAGAAGCTGTCCACTTTTTCCCTTTCCAGCATTTCTCATCCAAATGGCATGCTGTGAAACACACACTTAAATTGACTGGTATTAATGCGTGCACACAGGTTCCAAAATGTCAGCAAGATACATTTGCTTTCAAGTTATATTAATTCTGCTGATTATAAAGAGTTGGGTAAATAAATCTTAGTTATACACAAAATATGTTTTAAGGTTCTATCAGATACTTGCCTACAATTTTTCTTCTCAACTGTCTCATTTTCATTTCTATATGTATTCATTTTTTAAAAAAAGCATACACAAGGTGCCATTCTAGGCCCTGGGAAAACAGTAATTAACATGACAATCTAGGTCCCTGCCTTCCCTCAGCTTGCATGCTACTGGGTTTAGAAAACAAGCTAGAAACTCACAAATGCATGAATACAGTAAGAGAAGGAAAGACGGGAGATGCAGGGCCAGGTTGGGAAAGGGGTGCAGAAAGCAGTTACTCTTAGTTAAAACAGTCAGAGGATCCCTCTGAGCAAGTCACATTTGCACTGAGACTGGAATGATGACAAGAAAGTAGCCCTGCAAAGATGTGAAGAAGAGCATTCAAGGCAGAGGACACAGCAAGGACAAAGACTTTGAGGCAGAATGAGCTTGATGTGTGCATGGAACACAGAGATCAGTCTGACTACAACAGAGTGAGCAGAGGGACAAGGGGTGCACAGTGAGATCAGAGGTGTAACTAAAACCCAGATCCTGGGACCATGCAGTTGAAAGTTCATTCTATTTGTTATATAAAATCTTTAGAGTGTTCACGATGTGATTACATGATTTATAAAAGTTTTTTAGCACAACAAGGAGATTAGCATCCTTCCTCCCCCGATTTGTTCACACCTTCAGAAGAATTTTAGAACAAAGTCAGAAAACCCGGGATCAAGTCTTATCTCTTTCATCTAGATGTTCCATTACCTCAATCAAGATATTTAATCCTCTAGTCTCAGTTTCCTCATCTGTCAAATGGAAATACTGCATTTTCCTTATGGAACTGAAATATAAATGAGATGAAGGATTTAAATTGCATGTCAAGTCTCTTTTCCTTCTTCCTCTGAAGCACAGGAGATGGATGGATCCACAGAAGAAGGGTTCTGAGGGCTGAGCACCCAGGGGGCACATTGTAACTGCTCAGGAAAGAAGTGAAGCAATGGGAGTTGATCCTTTGTTGTCGGTTGGATTCTTTGAAAGCAGACTCGGAGGAGAATATGAGTTAGACTTATTTAGTTATTTAGTTATATAGTTTATTTAGAGATACTCCAGGAAACATTGTCAAGAGAGTAGAGAAGTGAGAAAGGAAAAGAAAAGAAGTTGATTAAGAGAAAATTATCAAGCATGGTAACACTATCAACAAGTAGGGGCTCAGTCATATCGGGGAATTCTGGAAGGCACCTTGGATTTTTTCCACCTGAAGAGCAAGAAAGGATAGCATTTACCCATCAAGTCCTTCAGTACCAAGGGCAAACTTCTCTGTATTTCCAACCTGCCCCCAGACTCAGGCTTGGGGTCTTTTCGAAGTCAGAGAAAACTCTAAGCAAAGAGTCACAGGTTTTTGCAAACAGAAGCCACAGGATGGCCAGGCACAGAAATGGTGGGTGCCAAGGGAAGGTGGCTGGGGCTCAACAACATCCATCTCTTCCCCATCACACTGTGAGCCCATGGATGTGAAAGACATTTTCATTGTCTGAAGTCCAAGATGACTTCCTCCAGTCTGTGATGAGCTCTGTGTGATAATGCCTGCTGCCTTCACCTACATAAAAAAGATCCTACCAGAAGGGCAAAAAGCCTGGGCACTGTGTTCCTAGTTACTCCTGCAGGACAACTCACAGTCCTGGCCTCCTCTTGGACCAGGATAATGGTTTTTAGACAGGTTAAACCTCTTAGGAATTCCAACCTCTAGGGAAATTTTCTATGAACAACTTTCCTGCTAAAGAAAAAGTAGAAATCAATATGCTTTGAGAATAGCCAGGCTTTGCTAAGTTTGGTCATAGGGTGGTATTTGTTATTTCAAGTGTTAGAACATACTGTGGGATTTTTCTATGTGCCAGGAAAGACAGGCGCATACTTAACAATGTATAAGTGAGACCTCTATACAAATTAAGACTATGAATTAACCTTAATACACTCAAATAGAACCATGTTCTAATGGGATGCTACTGTACCAGAAATGACATAATATAACCCAAGGAGGAACATGCCTAATATCTTTAAGAATTAATAATACAAACCTTAATTTATTGAGCATGTATTATAACTCATATGCAGTGCTAAACTCTTTATCGATGTTAGCACATTTAAACCTCACAACAGCATTGAGATTAGCATTGATTATAGTTCTCATTTAAGAGATGAAAAACTAAGAGAGAAATTAAAAACCTCATATTTAACCCGCTTTTAAATCTTCCAGGCTACAATCAGGGTTATAATTTTCCTTGAGTACATTTATAAAAAGGATCCTTCTATGAATCTCAATAACCAGCTATGGAATAACATATTGGAACATGAACAAAGAATCCTTGGGCCCTGTCTGATCAACAGATTCCAGCTGAACAAACCAGGACTAATGTAACTATTGAGCATCTTAGGTCCTCTTTTACTTACGGGCTGATGGAAGCTCATTCACATATTTGGCTTCATTTTTTAACACTCAAATATAATCACTCTGTGTTTCTAAAAATGATTCCAAGAAGGGAGGCTGTTTAATATTCTTAAAACTGAATGAAACGTAGGCCAAGTGTCATTTCAAATTAAAATCCTTCTCAATTCTTTATCTCTTCAATTGATTTCACAAGGTGAATGGAAGATCTTGCTTAATGGCAGAAAACCCACGGTGTCTTTTATTGGATCCCTCATTTTCACAGAACAAAGCAAATAAAAAGAATCTTTTAAGTACTTTCTTTCATGCACCTTTCAAAAAGAATTCTCTAAGTTTGGTTCTCTATGGATTAGCTCAAAATTAACTGCATCTCATTTTCCCTCACTAGGGGGAATAAGTATGAAAAATAACCACCAGCTACACCTCCGTGCCACAAAAAGGCAATTTACCAGTGAAGTTAGGAAGAAATTTTTAAACAGAGCAAAAGGTTAAACAGTGAATTCTCTTATTTTGCAAATCTAACTTTTGTTAGATAACAAACTTTGTTTTGAAAGGAAGCTAAACATGTCAGTTCCAGTTAATTCTACCTTTTGGTCCCTTCCCTATGTCTTTTTATCCTCTTTTCCTTCTTTGTCATCCTCTAGCAGCAAAGGACGTACTCATCCCTTTCCCTGTTCCTCAAGTCAAAAACCCTTGCGCCCATTCTCTGCCAACAGACAACAGACTCCACCTCGCAAGCCCTCAGTATAGTGACGTCAATAGGTGAAGTCTAGTCACAAATATCTCCACTGGATTAGCCATCTATTGCTGCACAGAAAATTACTCTGAAGGTCAGTGGCTGTCATTACATAAGTCTCCACTGGGCATCTGTGATTCTTGTGAGCAGGAGCATGGACAGCTTTTGGCACAAACTATCTTTCCAGGATATTCATATAGCCAACAGTGTTGGAAGACAGAGATAGTACATCCCTTTGGGGAAGAGGCTGGACTTGTTTGCCATTCAGTTAAATAAAGATAGTATCTCCTTCTATGGGATTGTTTGAGCAGATTTTCTTGAAGCCCTCTTGAAAAAGATTGAGATTTCCTAAGCTGAGGGTTCTTCACCTGTAAGGTAAAACCACCATGTGTGTCTACCACACCCATGTTGTGGGGTGTACCATATTCACACACAGGGAATCTGGCTGGCCTTCCAGGATGCTTTAAAGCTACGAAAAGGTAGAACTGTTGCAAGAATAGCCAGGAAAAAAGAGAACAAATACATGAATTTAGAAGAGGCTCCGGGAGAGCTGAATTTAGCCACAATATAAACCTTTCTCCCTATGAAGGGTGGAATTCAGAGAAATGTGCTGATTCTCTTTGTCAGGCAATTGACATACACTCAATTCAGTGTCAAGGGAAATAAAAAGTCACTCATTGTCTCCCATTCTCCCTTCTCTCTTCCCAGCGCTCCATCACACTCCCTTCTGACCCACCCGTAAAGGTGGAAGCATTTTTCCCATTTCTCGTGTGGGAAACCCCACCCAAAACATGCATCGCTGTGCCACATTGGAGTGGACACTTTTGCTATCTTTGAGTCTAGCAGAAGCACATAGGACGTTAGAGAAACACGGACGCGGCGGACGTCTGGAAAGGAGGAAGGAAGAGCGCGACCTGGCAAGGGTGTGTGCGCATGCGTGTCTGCACATACAAACGCGTGAAGGAAGGGGCTCGAAATGGGAGACTGGGAAGAGCCGAGCAGTGTGCATCGCATTTCCGACTCAGATTCTCTTGTTCTGTGCTGTGGAGGAGGACAGAGCAAGGGTAGAAATGTGAGGAAAATTTTAACTTACTGATGCTGACTGCAACTTCCAAGAACTGTCACATAATATTGATATGTTTGCCCGGAAAAAACATGCAGAGCTGGGGTGTGTTTATGTGTGGCCTGTAGCAGATGATAAGGGAGGGCTCTAGGGGCTTTCAGAAATAAAAAGCAATGGTCTTCATTTTAGGGAAACAAAGTATTTCGAGCTTCCTCTGTTACGCCAGACTCTGTGCTAATTTCATTCACATTTAATTTTCATTCAGAACATCTCTGTGAGGCAGCCGTGATCATCCCATTTGACAGGTGAGAAAGCAAAATGTGGCTTTGAAAGAATGTGACTTGCCCTTCGTGACAGTTAGTGACAGACGCAAGATTCAGAGGTACAAAATAGGGACATCTGTTATTTGAAGAGAGAAGCCCAAGTCTGAAATCTTTATTGCAAACGCTAATATTGCTATAATTTAGGAAAGATAAAATAAGTAAATTAACTGAGGGTGCAGATAATTGTATGTTATCCTAAGAGGAAGCAGAGTGCACATTACTTTACATAATCTCTTTTTCTTCAGCAAAGAGTTCCATAGGGCTCCTGCCCCTAAAAGCAGATCTAGTGTCTTTGAGTACCGTGAAAAAGAGCTGGTAACCACCCAAACATGTATGAAGAAAAGGAGGCTCCAAATGCCCCCCACAAGACCCAAGACACCTTGGCCAGGCTCCTGCTTCCTGATTCTTCCCTGGAGTGTGACTAGCTGTGGAGTCAGGGCTGGCCAAGCACATGCATGCTGGATGGGGCTTGTGTCCAAGGATACATCAGAGGACCCCACTCTGACCCCGAGCAGCTTTGTGGCGTGCTGGCCAGTGTTCTATGTCTGTGGGAATGCCAGGTTTCTCATTTCCAAGAGAAACATTAGTAAGTGCAGTAACTGCCCCCAAATGAGCCTTCAACTCAGTTTTTACAGTCACTTAAAAGTATAAAAGTTACTCAATGATCTTCAGAGAGAAAAAAAAATAAAATAGAAATAAATAAAAGTAAAAATGTCACTTTTATAAACATAGAGATAGGGAAGAGATCCTGGAACTTTGATCTAGGCAAGGATATGATGCCCAGTTTTATCCTCCGAAAACCGTCTGTTGTCAGTTAGTACCACTTGTTCTCTTGCTTTTCCCCAGAGTCCTGCTTGGATGTTCAGAGACCTCTTGTTTTCAGAATCATATTATGCATGGCTCTCACGGCAGACTCACAGCCACAGATAGAAAGGTGTCTCTCACCTGAGCAACAATATTTTAATTGTCACCAAAGGGGATGATTGACCTAGCTCAGAATAATCAAAATACACATGTGGTCAAGGGCAAGGATGGGATAGTTTTACACATGACGTTATTCTAATGAAAATCATCAGAAGACTCTAAAACAATTTTCTTTGCGACCTTTCTCCATTGGAGGAAACAAAATGAGAAATCCTAATTCTCACAATAAAGTAAAAAGCCTACAATGCACAGTGCTTTGGTGTCTGGCTGGTGAAAATTCATGTGCACAGTGGATTGTCTCCTTTGGAAGAGTGTGGTACAGTGGAAAGAGCATGAACAGACCTAGGTTTGCATCTTAGCTCCTTACTTATGAACCATGTGGCCTGGGAAATTCACATTAAAGTCTCTAAGCCTATTTCCTCTCTTGAGCAATTAGAATGATAATACCTACTCATGAGACAACATGGGTAAACTATCTAATACAGTGTCTGGGATGGGCTGGGTGCTCTGTAAATCACAGCATTGAATCCCATCCTTTCATTTTCCAGGTCCTCATGTGTTAAACTTTGGGCTACACATTCAAGAAAGAGCCCTTAAAATTTTGAAACCACAGGCAAACATAGTTTCCAAAGAATCACATCTTTCCATTTGAATTAGATAAGTCATAGGGTATTTAACAGGGTGCTGGTCTTGAAGGGAATAGAAAATTTAATTTGGTTTAGTTCCTTTGGCATTTGCAGGTAAAAACCACCACAAATTAATTAGCATGTCTTCATTTGCTTGAGGATGATTAATAATACAGGGGAAACAGGCTTTACATAATTCATCAGTCTGACACAGCCCAACAACTCTGGAGTTCCGAGAACTTCCAATTGCAGCTGGTCTGTGACACTTTAAAAGTATCTGCAAAATGGTACTGTTCACATAGACCCGACATTAGGTGTTGTTCTGAAGTGAGGAAGGGAAATCTAACCACAAACTTCAAGACCATGTTCTTGCTTGTTGAGGGCAAAAGGGCATAACCAGAGTCCTTATGGCACACTTCCTGGGTGAAGGAAACAACTACAACTTGGACTTCCCCCTATAAATACAGACAATATAACCTAACTGCGTGTAGCCTCACATTAATCTGAAATTAAAAAAAGAATTTAAATCTTTTTACATGGAACTGCTTTGACTTGGTCACCAATAATTCAGTTGGCTCACCAGATAGGTTGGTCTTCTGTTACAGGCACCTCCTTCAGTGCCTCCTGTTCCCTCTCCCCGTTATCAGTCTGGCAGCCCCCCAGATAGCACTGACGTGTAGAATAGCAGTCTGTGTGAGGCAAGTCTTTCCACATTGTCAAAAATGTCCCTCCCCCAAACACTCACAGTTTTCTATTAGTGGACTCTGATCCCCTGGAGAAGACATGAACGAAGGCAGTTGGAGAGCATGACTCAGCCACAGACAAGCAGAAACCAAAAGATAAATTCGGTCAGTGTTTCTGAATCCAAATTGAAATGCTACTGGCAAAAATATCTTCATTATTTTCCGATGACTTAAGAAGTGAATGAGAAGAGGAATTCCAAGGGAGTATTAAGAGCAACACTTGTCTTGAAATACTTAGAAGCAGGTCTGGGGGGGGAGGAGAAGAGAAATTGAAAACCAAAAATAACATTTATCTTTCTAGATCTGTGTAGAGCTTGAAATGAACCAGCTGACATAGAGATAAGAAGGGCCAACTATCTAAATTCAAAGGAAAGACCTTCTACTCCATGTGAAAGGTTGATCAAAACAAACTGTATAACTTCTAAGATTTATTCCAAATCTAAGATCCTAGGACTCTGACTAGAGTTAAAAATCAAAAAATGATTTAATTTCTTCACTGAAACCTATCTTCCGTTAGACTGTGCTCACTTTTAATTCCAGTTATTCACCTGGCATTATAAAACTCAATGTGTACGTCAATTGTCACTCAGGTGGAAGGGTTTCTTAACCAAGATCACCTAATGTTATCACTATTGAGATGCTCTTGATTGCACAATTAGAAATCAACTTAAACTACCTTTAATCTAAGGTAGAATTACATAGAGGCATATTGAAGTATCTCATGGTTTTCAAACATAGAGGGGCCTGGGAAAAGGCAGAAACTAGACCTGAACAACGGAGAAAAGTGCCTTTTATCTAGTGCCCTTTCCATGTTTCATCTTAGTCTTTCCAAGAATCAGCCCATTAGTTACTCAGTTAGTTAGTTAGTAGACTGGGGTTATCTAATTCCATGTCTACAAGGCAAAATCCAAAATGCCATGCCTCCCAAATTTACATCTTGCCTGCTTCAACATCATTAGAGAAGATCTGATTGGTTCTGACTGAGTCAGGTGCCTACCTCAGACTACATCAGTTCAGAGCAAGGGATAGTATGAAGTCATGCACACCTCTCTGCAGAGGGCCCATCCCAGTGGGAAAAGACAAATGGCATGGAGGAGAAAGATGGTCCCCAAGGATGGAAACACTGGGATCTGGAAAACATCCTAAAGGAAGTCCACTGCCAGTATATCCAACCAAAACATTAAACAACTTCAAAGTCTTGCTTATTTTGTCTTCAATCTGATAAATAGTACAGGTTGCTGTTGCTTCTATTTCTATCATATCTAAAATGACTCTGTCAATCTTACAGGTACATCAAACTTCTTATTTTTTAAAAAATGACATCTGAGGCATGTTGTCTTTTTTGATTTAAGACTTCAAGTCACAAATAATCAATATTTGCCCTGAGAAAATCCTAGGGCTGTTTTAAAAACCAGAATCCTATAATCCTCTGGTGCCTTACAGCTCTAGGAAAAACAAGTTACCCTTTTAAAAGAACCGTCTATGGTTGTTTCTTCTCCTATAAAGAAGAGCGTGGCTTAATGACCCCATTTCACTGAATGGGGTAGGCTCCTCCAGGGGAATGGAAGCAGTTATTTTTTATTTCCAAAGATGCCAGAAAAATGTTCCATATATAGTTTTCTACTGTCTGACTTACAGAAAAATGTGACTCTATTCACACTAAAAGTTGATCTCAATGTCTTTCAGTTGGCCAAAGGCTTTGTGGGGGAGGGATAAGTATAGCTAACAGTTGACATCTTCAACCTATCAAAAAAAAAATTCCATTTCTTCTATCGAATTAACAATATGTTTTCAAAGGGTAAAAGATGAGCAGATATTCCATCAAAGAAGATACGCATATGGCAGATAACATGAAAAGATACACAACATCACCAGACATTACAGAAAGACAAATTAAAACTATGATGAGATACCACTAAACATCTTAATAAAGACTAAGTTAAGACTGATAATATGAAATGTTATCAAGAATGTGGAGCACAGGAAATATCATCTTTTGGGGGGATGGAAATAAAATATGTACACTTACTTTGGAAAGCAGTTTAGGGCAATTTCTTAGAAGATGAACCACACACTTAGTATACAACTCAGCCATCCCACTTCTAGCTATTGACCCAAGTGAAATAAAAATTATGATCTCTTAAAAACCTGTACCCAGGTGACTTTATGCCAAAAACTAGGAACAATGCAAACATCTCTCTACTAGAAAATAAATAAACTGCGATACACCTAAGGAATTCTTAGCAATAAAAAAGGACCAAATGGGCCAGTGCAGTAGCTCATGCCTATAATCCTAACACTCTTGGAGGCCAACGGAGGAGTATTGCTTGAGCTCAGGAGTTCTAGACCAGCCTGAGAAAGAGGAGAAACCCTGTCTCTATAAAAAAATAGGAAAAACTAGCCAGGCGTGGTGGCACATGCTTATATTCCGAGCTACTTAGGAGGCTGAGGTGGGAGGATCACTTGAGCAGTCATTTGTTCCTGACAATATGGATCAATCTCAAATGCAATATGTTTAGTGAAAGAAAATAGACTCAAAAGGCTACGTATGATTCCATTTATAGAACATTCTAGAAAAGTCAAAACCACGGAGCCAGAAAACAGATTGGTGGCTATCAGCAATTGAGGAATTTAATACGAAGGAACACACAAATTTTGAGACGTGATGAGACTATTGTATATTTTGACTGGGTGGTTACATGATTGTATGTATGCATATGTCAAAACTCACAGAATGATACACTTGGGTTGGTCTAACTGTATGTAAGTTATACATGAATTTAAAAAGTAAATATGGAAGAAGATATTTGCTATGATATTTAAAAATATTTTTCAGTGAGAATCTCCAATATGAACAAGTGGGCAGTTAAACAGGAATTAATACTTAATACACTGTTTCTATTGAATACGTAAATCGCAACCCTTTTATCTTTTTTAAACCCAGAAGTCTATAGCACCAGTGACGTCTTTGGCTACTTCCATGCACGCAGGAAGTCGAAAGTGAAAAGCTCTTCTTTTGGCTCCACAGCCTTCATCTCTAGAGCCCTCTTTTTCAGACAAGAGCCCTTTTGTCTTGATGGATTCACCACAGAAATGGAGAGAGGCCAAGCATTTCTCATTGGCAATGCCAGAGCTGAAGGCTCTCTTTGCAATGTTAAACTCCTCACGTAGCAAGAGGGAAAACCTGCCTCTTATTTTCTCTGCCAGCTAACTTTTCCCCAACCTGCACTTGAATTCAAGTGTCTAAAGTCTAATCGGCGGGAGGTGAGGCAGGGCTGCAACTAACTGCACAGTTCTGCACCACCTCCAGAAGGACTCGTTACCCAGCTTCAGGAGAGGGGAGGGGAGCCCATCAGCCATCCTCAGGATGACATATATGGGTTCTATTAATATCACAAGTTGCTTTCCCTCAGCATTCACCTCTTAAGAGTGCATCTCAATCCCAATAAATATTCACAACTGACACCTTCCATATGCCACCTAGGCTAAAACAGAACTAACGAGTACTTAGGAGATGATGTTTTAAAATGATACATTGCACAAGAGCTTCTACAAATCTCTTCTTTATTGTAGGAACCAGAGGTTAGCATTAAGAGGACTGCCATTTACTTCTCCAATTTGTAATGCTATTAATTACTCTTGTGTTTTTTTAATCTGCCTCTACATTTAAACAGAAACATTGCAAAGCTACAATGCAGAGCTTTGGCAAATGAAGACTGGGGATAAACCTGCACTCTCTAGACTTAATTGGTTTTCATTCCATCAAGAAAGGTGGAGCTCGCTCGGGGCGGCGCCTGTGGCTCAAGGAGTAGGGCGCCGGTGCCACGTACTGGAGGTGGTGGGTTCAAACCTGGCCTGGCCAAAAACTGCAAAAAAAAAAAGAAAGGTGGAGCTCGGAAACTAGACTGTGCATCTCTTGGGAGTTCTTGGGGGTGCTATTGGTTTAAATTGGTTTGGGGAAAGTGGGTGGGAATGGAGGAAACAAAGATCACAGTTCATCATGTAAGTGTCATTGAAGAAAAAAGTAACTGTGAGCTGCCCTTCTGCAAGTTCAGTAAGACATTTTCCATCTGGGTCCCTCTGGGTGTGTTAAACTAACCACAATCCTAGTCAAACATCAGTGCCAGCCTACTGCCAGCCACAGCATGTCAGATCTAACATCAGACTCCTGTTCTCTGACCTACAGGATGCTGCAAGCAGTAATTAATGTCCATTAAGTGACTGGTCACCCTTAGTCAGCTACTTTCTGTCAATTTCTAAGAGACAGCTGCATACCCCATGACCCATGGCACCTCATCAGAACATTTCTGACTCCAAGGGAAAGAGGTGACCTCAGTTCCCGTTATCTACAGGGCAAAGGCCATGACACTAAAGGCCTCTTGTCACCATAAATGGTGTCTCCAAGATGGATCTGAGCCTGGGTTGCAGGTGCCAAGACTGGGCAGGCTGCTGGGAAATGGTTGTTTCTTGGTAGAAGGCTTCAGAGTTCAGAGCAGTGAAACCCATGAAGATAGTTCTGAAGGATGGACACATTGCCAGAACATTCTTAATGCAAGTCAGCTCATGAGTGATGATCTGTAATGACCCTCTCCTGCTTTCCTCGTAGCCAACCCTATTCTCCTACACCAAGGCTCTGAAGTCATGAAGCCCTATTGAACAATAAACAAGCTAAAATAGTCTGAGAGGCAAAAGTAACATTTGTTAACCTCTGTGTGATGCCAAGTTCTTTAATTACATCCCTGCATAGCACCTGACACATGATAGGTGCCAAAAAATCTGAAGCTTAAATAAGACATGTTGAATAAATGGGGTGAATGAATTCTCATTTAATTGTTGCAACAATTCCAAATAACCATTCATTTACATACCAGGAAACTAAGGCTCATAGAAACAACACAGTCTCTCAGCATCACTAAAAGAGGTGAAATTGGAACTGGTTCTCCTGAATCTAAAATTCATGCTAATTCCTGCCTCTGGTAGTTGATCCTGTTAATGCTGATGTTGCCCTGGATGCCATCACCTGCTACTAAGAGATAAGGAAGAGGCTCCTCACCCAGGTTGTTTGACCCAAAATCTCCAGAGCCTCCTCTTCCCAGCTCTCTTCTACTAATGATTGATCATGATATTTCCTTTCCATGTGATTACATGTCAATGACAGTGGGAAAATACCCAACAGTACTTGCTTGGGAAGACTTATTCCACCCTCTCCAGGTCTCCGTAGGAGCCAACTTATCTAAGATATTCATATCCATGCACTCATCCTTCACTCACCCCTCTCTTTGGAAGAGTCATTTGTGCATTGGAGAGCCTACTCCCTTAAGCCAATACTCTGTGTGGGGAAGACACAAAAGTGGGACGCCATCTTTACCCCCTCTGTTTACACTGCCTCCCACATGCAGCAGTGAGAATCTCCAGTGCTGCTTCTTGGTTTTCCAAAGTGGTGACTCATTCTCCAAA
This sequence comes from Perodicticus potto, assembly GCA_963574655.1. NCBI lineage: Eukaryota > Metazoa > Chordata > Mammalia > Primates > Lorisidae > Perodicticus > Perodicticus potto. The sequence goes on along the minus strand of CAUYRH010106210.1, from coordinate 5,426 downwards.
GCCTGATAGTCCTCCACGGCCTTCCTCGTCTCCCTGCAGCTCTCCACCCTGCCAACAACTGGTCCTCCCTGCAACAACTGTCAGGCTCTCTGAACAGATCAGTCTGCTCCGCCCAGCCAGCTCACCCACAGGTGGGAGAATTCACCCTGGTTCCAGGAGAAGTATTAGAAGCTTCCACCTTGGCCGTAGGTCTCTGTTGTATTCTGTGGCCTGGATTTACCCTTGCTTTTGACAAAAGACCCCCATTAATAAAGCCAATACTTTAATCTGGCTCTCCTGAGCCTACCTAAACCTGAGGGCCAAATGTCAGGGGTTAGATGCAGGGCCTCACCACTCCTTCTCCCTCAGAAATTCTAGTCAATTGACATTGCAGATGAGCCCCTCAATGTCACCAGATGGCCAATAGGTATTTTCAAAGGTGACCATAGTGATATTAAGCAATAAGATACGTAGCACTTTTTCCAGGATGAGTTAACAAACTTAATTGTCTGACATCCTGTATTCAATGTGTGCACTTTCATTAAATATTTCACCTTTTCAGCTTTGTGTCCTCTCTGTAGTGGAGGGGCAGCCTGGCTAAGTCAGGGGAGAGGATATGTGGGAGTCAGACCACTCTGCACTCAAACCATCACCCTGATTTCAGCTTTGCACTGCCCTCCCTCTAGGTCAGTGGTTCTCAACCTTCCTAATGCCATGACCCATTAATGCGGTTCCTCATGTCGTGGTGACCCCCCAACCATAAAATTATTTTCATTGCTAGTTTACAACTATAATTTTGCTACTGTTATGAATCGTAATGTAAATATCTGATATGCAGGATGTGTTTTCATTGTTACAAAGGGGTTGCGACCCACTGCTGCTCTAGGTCCTGGGACATCCTGAAGTTCTTCATCACGGCTCCTCTCTCCCCACACTTGAGGACAATCAAGTAGTTACCCCCTCTACTTTGCACAGTCAGCTATCAGTCCCCTCTCCATGTTCCAACTTCCTAAAACATACAGAGGGTTTCATCAGCAGTTGTCCTCTCTGCTTTTCTCTCTGTGCTTGTGGGTTGGGATATACCTTGTTCCTCTACAATGCTTTTAATGAGAAAGAAATGGAAATTAGTCACATGCAGTCCGTGATCAGGTTTCTTTTTCACAGGTACAATTTCCAGTGTTTGGAGAACTAGACCAAGGACTGTTGGGAACAAAGGAGCGCTGGAGCATGGCTCCACCCCCTGGATTATGAGTCACCCAAATCCACAGTTATCAGAGCAGGAGAGGGTACCCCAGTGATTCTACGTCAGGGCCTGCTGAGAAACTCCGACTTCCCTGTGGAGGTGGAGGCACTGAGCCCACACCTCTTCGGTGCCTGTCTGCCCCAGATGCGACCCACCCCGAGACCCTCTCAAGTCACCGTGGTAGCCTCTGCCACAGGGAGTGGGAGTCCTCATGCTAAGGGAGCCCAATATTCCAGAGTTTCTGAACAGACAGACCTAACTGTGGCCCTTATTTTCTTTCATGTGTCCCCCACAAGTCTCACCTTCAGTTCTGAGCCCACTCAGTAGCCTCCAAGAAGAGAATCAAAGATCCTTCTAAAGAAACAGTGATATTGGCCCCAAATTTAAAAAGTCAGAAGCCAGGTTGGTATAGTCTTTGGCAGAAAAGGAGTTTAGTAAACTCTACACTGGCAGTAATGAAGGGGAGAACAGGCCATTGCGGGGGTGCTCAGCCTGTGGGAGCAGGGAGGGTGCCTTAAGGACAGACAAACAGCAGGAAGGCGGCGGGAATCTGCCGTACACCTCCTTCCAGTGAATCACAGCAGCAGAGGGCCACGCAAGGGAGATGCCTGAGACGGGAGAGAGATTTTCAACTCTGTATCTAAGATACTCTAAAAAGAAATCTTTTTTCTGTCTCTCCTTTGCCCTAACCTTTTCACCTTTCCACTCTCCCTTTTTCTCTTTTCCTGTCTACTTCTTTCCTTCTCCTTCCAACATTTTTTTCCTTTCTTTCTCTCTCCCTTTCTCTTTTAAAACTTGACAAGATTATTTGGTGCCCGATAAAATCTTCCACACTAAGCTCAAGCCCTTGGAGAATATTTTCAACACAGCCATTTCTAGGCTCTGGAAATTAGAGTCTACAAAGGAAGTGCTGACAAAAGCCTTAAGTAGGGCAACTCTGTTCAGCCCCAGCCTCATTTAATCAGCTTTCCTAGAGCCAGGCCCAGAAAACAGGATAAACTCCCTCATAAAGCCTTTCCCTCATCTTTAACCTACCTACTTCTCATCAACTTATTCATAATGAGCAATAAATGAATCTCTGTCACAAAGCCCCAGACCTGGGTTCAGCATTTCGTTACGCAGAAGACAGAGCTTTTCCATGTTAATGCCTTTTGCTTTCCGTTATAGACTGCTTGAAAAAGACATTCTTCCCTCTTTGGGAAGAAAACTAAGCCAAACAACTTGAGATAGCTACAATGTTGTGAGTCCTTACTATGTCCAGGGCTGAGCATTTTACATGCATTATCTCACTAATTTTCACAGTGACCATAGGAGAAGGATTCAATTATCATTTCCTTTTGCATATGAGGAACCAGAGACATGGGAAGCTATTCGCTGAGCTTGAGCAAGAATGCATGGTGAGTATCTGGTGGAGTCAGAGTTTGAATCCAAGCATTCTGACTCCCAGGCTTGTATTAATCACTGCACTGAATTGATTGCTTCCTATCCTCCATTACAAGTTCTTATCAAGCCTAACCTTATTTAATTTGTTCAAACCAAATCGAGTATATTCAGAGTGCAGAGGATCTGGGAATATAGAAAAGATATGGGCCTGTTCCTGACAAATCTCTCAGCATCTTGCCCCCAGGTAAGTAATTATAAGGACCAGCTACACTTATCTCAGCTCCCTTTATCTCACCAAGAGCTGAATCACAACATCTAATCCTGCTTAGAAAGAGCTGAGTTTGATACATAAACTTAGAAATCATCAACAGAGAGATGGCAATTGCAACTAAGTGAATAGATACATATGCCCAAAAACAGAGGCAAAAAGGGCAAGGGCAAAACCTTGCAGAGATAATTTTTAGGAGGAAACAGTAAAATTGGGACTATGCAAAGAAGACTGGAAGCAGTAGTGGAAGAAGGAGGATTAAATATATATATAGATTACAAAAATCATATACGAAGTTTTAACCTACAGACACCTAAAAAGCATTTACAAATAGCAGTAAAGTAGAGTTGAAATGCAGCAGAGAGTAAAATGAAATGAAAAAGAAATAATTATACCTGGTAACTGAGACCTCAGTGGTGATGTTTGAAGGACTCCTTTCAATGGAATGATGGACAGAAGTGAGGTTTTAAGAAATTAAATAAATGAAGGGAAAGCAACAATTGAGGCAGCAAAGAAATGCAGGGATGTTTTTTACGAATGAACAATGTGTCAGAATGGGGATTGAGAAGAATAATGATATTTGCTCTCATCTATTGAGTTCCTACAAAAGCAGGAATAAGTGGAGAGAAGCATGAATAGTAAGACCACAAGCCAGACCTAGAATCCTTGAGAAGAATGTCTACTTAGCTCAGGGGATGGGAAGCTAGTCTCTACATTATGGTTTCAGAGTGTAAAGGGATGTGTAAAGTCTGAGATAGAAGCTGCCGAATAGTATAATAAAAACAGCTGTCCCTCCACTGCTTACCCAAGACATGGAGAACATGGGAGAAAGTGAGTTTCAAACCATGGAATGTTTACAGGGAAGAAACTGGCTTTAGCTTAGGCAAAAAGATAGAGGATGTGCTTCAGAAAAAAAAGGGAGACTATACAAGAATTTGTTGACAAGGAAAGAAAGAGGGTTTAAAAGACACAATGGAGAGGATTAGAAGGTGGTTCTGTTTATCAGGGTTTAGCTGGAAATAAGCGAAATACTCAAACAGTTTCATCGAAGGAGATTTAACGAAAGGACCATTTACAGAGGTCTTGGTAAGGCTCAGGAAACCAACAATAGATGGTGAGGTCCTTATAACCAGCATTACTGGGGACCCACTATCCCTTAGAACAGAAGGGGAAATGGAAGCAAATGGTGTTAGTGAACCCAGAAAGAGTTGAAATCATAGGTGAGGGCCCTCAGGAGAAACTGTGCTGTAAAGGATCACAGCTACTGTGAGACGCAGAGCAGCATAGGGAAGGAGAGGGGTCTCACTCTCCTCCCAAGTCCTGTCCACCTCTGGTGACTCCATCAGCTACACACAACCAGGAGAGCCCGGCTGATGCTGCCCACAGGGGCTGATGTCCTGGGGCTCCGGGCAGAACACAGAGCGGGGAAGATTGGTTGTGCAGGGAGGTGGGAGGGTAGAGGACACTCACAGTGGGGGCGTCATGGGAAGGAGAATATCGAGCTGAATGAGAGTGAAAGTTTAGGACAGAATAGCCTAGGAGGGAGCATGAGCCAGAGAAATACAGAAGCAGTGGACAGAGAGCCTGTGCATGGCTGGAGATTGGGAATGATGGTCAAAAAGAACTCTCTTGGTCCACAATGAGGGGTGTTTATGTGGATCTGTGCGTACATATTAATGGCAATTAGAGCCATCCTTATTCATCGGCAAAGGCTTGGTAACGTCTAAGTTTGATTCCCAAGAAATCCCAGTTGACTGCTTATCCATACCATTCCAGATACACAATTTGCTTACTACAAGAAATTTCTGTAGTAGGAAGCACCTATTTTCCTCTAGATAAGTTCAGATATGAGGCTTAAATCCAGTTCAATAAACATTCCTCACGTAAGCTTAGAGTTCCTTATGAAATCAGCTTTTGATAGGAGAGTGTTCGAGGAGCCTGGGGTGATTAATGGGGATATCATGGGACAGAAAATGAGGGCGTCAATTGTCAAGGCAGTTGGCCCCAAATAAACTGCCTTTTTCATAGCACCACGAGGGGTGTGTGTCTCTGCATGTGTTCACATCCCCCCACCCCCCACCTCCCATTTCCTGCCTTTCTTCTCTCCCCTGCATTGGACCAAATGTATTGATCAAAGGAAACTGGCTATAATTTTATGTTTTTGACATTCCTTTTCCCTGTTTTCATTACTTTTTTCAGCAGTTACAACCCAGAGGATTCCAAGCAGGAGACATATGACATAACAATAGCATCACACAAGGGATGCCTCATTAAACCCACCCCTCCTGGGTCCCAGGACAAAACTACCACCTCCCTTAACCTTCTCACCACCCACCCAATTCCACTTGAAACACCTGTCTTTTAGAGGAGATTTTGTAGGGAGAATGTTTGTGTTTTCTGGAGGATTTTCTTTTTTTTTTTTTTTTTTTTTTGTTTTTTTTGTTTTTTTTTTTTTTGAAAGAAAAAAAAAAAAAAGTGTAGGGTGGAATACAAAACCCCAAAGAAAGTGATTAAAATAATTTGTTAAAATTTTACACAAACACTTGTCGGCCC
>CAUYRH010106209.1:0-21953 GCA_963574655.1 Perodicticus potto | reverse complement strand
ACATTGTATTTTGGTCATTTTTGGTCTTTTTGCTTTCTTTCTTTTTTTTTTTTAGGCACCAAAAGTTTTATTTACCCACCTTTGTGGTTTCTTTTAACGTAAACATTATAAACCAAATTAATCTTTTTTTGACCCAAGTTTTTAATAGGAACCATCATGTTACAAAGTAGTGGCAGATTTATGCCTGCTTTTGTTTTTCTGGCCCCCTCCAACCTATGGCTGTCACTTGTCCCTTCCTGGTTGTCCCTTAACAGTCTACTCTAACCCCTATAAAATAGGGTCTGAAAGTACCAACTTCGTTGTTATGAGGGTTAAGAGAAAGCCAGGCTCTTGGGAGCATTCAAACTCCCAATGGTTCCTCCTTACCCTTCAATAAAGCTCCTTCTCAGGTTGGGTGTGGCGGCTCATGCCTATAATCCTAACACTTTGGGAGACTGAAGCAGGAGGATCACTTAAGGCCAGGAGTTCAAGACCAGCCTGAGCAAGAGTGAGACCCCATCTTTACAAAAAATAGAATAATTAGCCGGACATGGTAGGATGAGCCTATAGTCTAGGGTACTCAGGAGGCTGAAGTAGGAGAATCACTTGAGCCCAGGAGTTTGAGGTTGGAGTGAGCTATGATGATACCACTACACTCTAGGCAACAAGACAAAGCAGGACCCCATCTCAAAAAAATAAAAAAATAAAGCTTATTCTCTTCTGTCATGGTCTGATGGACTAGTTAACCTGTAAACCAAACACAAGGGCCCATAGGCTGGGTGAAAGTCTAGAGGATGAGTGATATACATGGGTTTTGTGACTACCACTACCAACCTCCAGCCTAAAGGACTGACTAGTGAGCAGTTCCAACACCACTGAGCTCATGGTTTCCTGCGATGTATCCCTCTATCATGACCAGCCCTTAAGGAGAGCCCTCTCAACCCCCCTGCCACACTTGGAACAGTTGAGGGATGCAGCAGAAGCCACAGACTGAGTGAACAGCCCCAGGGAGTCATTGGGGCACACGGACAAACTAATCCCAGAGTTGGTGCCATTTGCTCTTGGGGAGGTGAGGCGGAGCCTGGGCAAGGACAGCAGCTGAAAGGTGCAGAGCAGGCCTGTCTCTCAGTAGCGGTAGTGATCAGGCTTGAAGGGGCCATCATGGGGCATTCCCAGGTACTTGGCCTGCTTCTCAGTCAGCTTGGTCAGCTTCACATTCAGCTTACCCAGGTGGGCTTCAGCCACTGCCTCATCCAGCTTTTTAGGCAGGAAGTGAACCCCAACAGGATACTTGTCTGGATGAGTCCAAAGTTTAATCCGTGCCAGAACCTGGTTGGTGAAGGAATTACTCATCACGAAGCTGGGGTGGCCCATGGCACAACCTAGGTTGACCAGCCGGCCCTTGGCCAGCAGGATGATGTGGTGCCCATTCTTCAACAAGTATAGGTCCACCTGTGGCTTAATGTTCACCTTCTCCACAGCATTCTCATTAGGCCACTTGACATTTATCTCCACGTCTAAGTGTCCTATGTTACACACGACAGCATCATCCTTCATCTGCTCAAAGTGCTGACCAAGAATTATGTCAATACAGCCTGTGGTGGTGACAAAGATGTTGCCCTCTTGACAGGCCTCATCCATGGTGATCACTTTATAGCCCTCCATGGCAGCCTGTAGTGTGATGATGGGATCAATCTCGGTGATGATGACGTGGGCCCTGAAACCCCTCAGAGCCTGGGCACAACCTTTGCCTACACGACCATAGCCTGCTACTACTGCCACCTTGCCTGCAATCATCACATCTATGGCCCATTTGATGCCATCAATGAGGGACTCCCAGCAGCCGTAGAGGTTGTCAAACTTGCTCTTGATGACAGAGTCATTGACATTGATGGTGGGCACTTTCAGGATCCCATTGGCCATCATCTTGTATGGGTTATGGACCCTAGTTGTGGTCTCCTCAGAGATGCCTTGGATGCCCGACAGGAGCTGTGGGTACTTGGTGTGGACAAGGTTGGTAAGGTCACCACCATCATCCAAAACCATGTTGAGAGGCCTGTCCTTGAAGTACGTCTGCTCCATACACCACAGGTACTCCTCGTCCGTCTAAATCTTCCAGGCATACACTGGAATGCCTGCCTTGGCAATGGCAGCTGCTGTATGGTCCTGGATGGAGAAGATGTTGCAGCTGGACCACTGCACTGACTTTGTAGGGCAATTTGCAGACGTGATAGCAGTGCTTCTGCAAGCAGTGATGGACACGAGCGAAGGGGGCGGGCCTAGCCCTGGGGACAGTATTCGGCAGATGGTGGCGTGAAGAGCTGAATTATTTTTTAGAACTTTAAATAATACCTGATTATTTTCTGCCTGCTATTGCAGATATAAAGTTGTTATTAGTTCAATTAAAAGCTGTTCCTTATTATTTTATCTCCTCTGGCAGCTTTAAGATCCTGTCTTTAGCTGAGAGAATGAGTCTAGATATGGGTTAATCATAATTGATCCTTCTAAATACTCTGAGTTCACTCTTGATCTCAGGAATTATATTAAATTTATTCAATTTTGGAAAATTCTCACCTGAATCATCCTAAATATTGCTTTTTGATATTACCTGAAATCTCCATTTGTACAACGTATAAAGACATTTTTTGGAAGCCTCTTACACTGTCTTCTAAATTTCTTGATCTTGTTTTCATTCTTAAAAACATTTCTTAACTTCTCTGTCTTGTATTTTTCACAAGCACCAATTTTTTTCTTTAGGCGTTTTCAGACTAGAGAGTAGCCTATCTCTTGAGTTTTAAATTTCTATGAATATTTTTATTCTAAAGATTTTGAAATTTTTCCAAAATTTTTTTTATGTTTAATTTTTGCCTATTATGTTTTTATAATTTCTCTTTTAAATGAAAATTATTTCTTCGTTTATACTTTCTAGCATTATAAGAATACTTATTTTAGAGTTTTTGTCTGACTCTTCCATAGATAGTAACCTAGAGTGATTCTTATTTCATTTGTCGATTTGCTTGGTCCTTTTTCAGTATCATCATGTGTTCTGATATTGTGCTGGGATATATTTTTGTTTTTCTCCCTTTTTGCCCATTCCCCTTTTCCTGTTCTCTTCTGCTGTGATCTGACAAATGAGAATCAAAACAGATCCTCTCCCATCTAAACCAGAATCTCAGATAATGAATATTTGGTAGTTCTGTCCTATGGTGATACTGAAGGTATCCACAGTTTCATTTACAGAGCTGACAGAGCTGACAAAGTATCAGGTCATGATCGTTTGATTATTGCATTGTCTTCCTGGGATGGCAACTTCCTAAAATTTAGAATTCCGGATGGCAGTCTTCCTCTCTCTCTCTCTGGGTGAATGTGTGTGCATTCCCCCCTGTATATTTTATCTATCTTAAATTTCTAATAGGTTGGGGGTCTTTGCACAGGAACTCTCACCTGGTTTGAAAGGCAACTGGGAAAATTACGACACGAGTTTAAAGTACATAAAGTCTGAGAATGCCTGGAGAAGGCGTACATTAACTCAGGCTGAGTAAACAGAGAAATCGCAGCCCTCTCTGGCCTCTAGAGAACGCTTTTATTGATTTCTAACAAAGAGTTATGTGTGAAAAGTAAAAATGCCAAGACAGGGTTGAAGGATCCCAAGTCCCTAGGAAGACTGGATAGAGAGAGAGGCTGGGTAAACGGTAGGAGGGTGCTAACAGACTGGACAGCTGACGGGTATTTAGAAAGGGGGAGGGAGAAACTACTGTCCCTACAGGGAAGTGAGCCAGGTTTCCTAATCTAACTACATGTCAAAAATTGAAAGAGCTTAGTCCCTGCCCCCTGTGGATTCTCTAACTACATAGGCCTAGTCTGGGGCCTGCAGGCTCTTTTCATCTTCCAGGTTTTGATGAGCCCCCAGGGATTGCCTGTCTGTGTAGCTTTCCCTCAGATACCCCAGGACTGAGAGGGGGCCCCGCTGAGAAGTCAACCTAACTACCTCCCACGTGGTACATACAGGTGTAGTTGCCTATTTTAAATTGCACATGAACTTTGTGGACAATCTGTATCAAACCTTTCACAAGTCATCTGGAGCCAATAGCTTTACTTCCTTTCACCCTATAGGTATCAAACTTATTTTAGACTCGTATCTTGGCAAGCCTGCAATATTGGCTCTTTTGCTGCTTTGCACTTTTGTGTATCGAGGCCTACATTTGTCCTGTTTTTGAATTTGTCTTTGTTTGCAGTTGTCTATTTTTAATTTTCTGTCAATGCTCTGTGTCTTGCACTGAAGTTACAGAAAAGTTACCTTTTTCTCTTTTTCTCAATAATAAGACAAAAATAAAAGATCAAACTAAGTACTTGCCTTTGAATGGTCATGTAAATAGAAAGTTATCTTTTAATTTTTTAGAGATAGAAAAGTTAAGCCATTTGTGGATATTATGATTTTTTAGGCTCTAAATTTGGAAGGAATAATTTCTTTTGTTTTTTTTCATTCCAGGTTTGTTTTGTTCTAAAGGCACAAAAATGTGAATGTATCTGCCTCCTTTTTTTTCCAGTAGCATCTTTCAAAAGCTTGTAAGTAAAATGGTTTGTTTTTTTTCCAGAGAGAAATAGGAAACATATTTTTTTTCCCCTGAGATACCTATGTTTGATTTATTAAATCTTGGAGTTTTATGAGTCACTGGCATTAAACCATAATGAGATGAATTGCTTTAAAGGACTATCGCATTGTTGTACTGAAGGAACACAAAACATAGTTCTTGCATAATTGCTGCAGGAAGCCACCGTAGAACGGTAACAACACCGAACAACAGCAACTGCTTCTGGGGAATATTGCAAAATTGATGACGATACTGAATGCGTTCACAGGTGCAAAACATAAATGTTCTTTTCTCTTGTCACTGTTCTTGGCTATTACCCAGCCATGATGCTAGCTTGTTTAATTTAGATTTTGGGTATGAATTAACATGCTAAAAAGTTTCTCCCTCTCTTCCTCTCTCTTTTTCTTTCTTCTTCTTTTTTTTTAAAACCTGAGTTAGACTTTGAAAATAAATGCAAAACCCAGTTCTTTGGATGGATAACTTGCAATATAGATGGCTGATAAGTGAATTTCCAGATCTGTAATGATTGAATTCCTAATAATTATTCTTTTTTATTTTGTATTTTTTTTTTTATTGTTGGGGATTCATTGAGGGTACAAGAAACCATGTTACACTGATTGCATTTGTTGGGTAAAGTCCCTCTTACAATTGTGTTTTGCCCCCCAAAAGGTGTGGCACCCACCAAGACTCCACCCCCTAATAACTATTCCTAATGTTCAGTTAATGAATATAAGCCTACCGCTCTCAAGCAAATGGGTAGAACATGAATTAAATGCTAGCTCAGAACTTTTATTTAAAAGAATTATTGTAGGCTAGATTTTGGATTGAGAGAGGGTAAGTGTAATTGTTAGCAACTGCAAGCTGATGTTCAGCAAAAAATTTTAGCTGAGTGCATGAGAAGAGCTAGGATGGGAGACTCAGAGCCCGGAGACTCAACATCAGCAGATGGCAGTAAAGGTACATGGCAGAGATGGAGGCACCAAAAGGCATCAGGTTCCTGCAAAGACTAACTTAGGGTCTAATTGATAGTGTGATTGTTTTAGCTCCCTGTTTGTAACAGGAAAACATCGAAAAATATATTTCAAAGATTAGACACTAGGCAATATAGCTGAAACTGTCCAGAGACATACAGCTCTCTTTACCAGTTCACTCATACAATGCAATTGTCATGGCTGTGTGGGCGAATTCCGGAAAATGCTGTTTAAGTATATAATGGTTTTACCACACCCTTATCAACACAATCATATTTCTTGAGGTTGTCAGTGCAACTCGGGACAATCTAAATGTTAAAACAGCATAAGGAAAAGATCAGGCACAGAAGCCACAGTGTCAGGCCCTTTGTTAGACAGAAGCCACGTAAGCTCATTGCTTTTACGAAGCATCCTTGAAGCATCTCTCTCTTTTTGTTGCAGTGGTTTTCAACCTTCCTAATGCAGCGGCCCTTTAATACAGTTCCTGTGGGTCGCGAACCACAGATTGAGAACCGCTGGTTTATAGCATTATTGAGTTGGTCCTCCCGGCCATATAAACAGCTGTGTAAAGAGAGCTCTGCAACCTCTAATAAGTGAGCATTGTGGGGACTTTTTGTCTCTGAACGACAGTCACGAGATGGTCATTGGTTTTAGATTATTTCGGTCTTCCCTCTGACTGACAAAACAGCTCAAATATACTTAGTAACAAGTGACAGAGGAAACCAAGCCATTTTCCTGTGAAGCACTGATCTTATGAAAAGGATGTGCAATGATTCCTGGGGACCACTGAAGCAGGAGCTTCGCTTACACCCTTGATTAAGCAGAGCAGTTGTCAAGGGAACGTACAACCAACCATCACAAGACAGCAGAGGTTTTCCCAGAACGGTGATTTCACTTCTGACTACGCTATCTGATTCACGTGCGATGGGACTCATGGCATATTCTCCAGATGTCACCGTCTCCTGAATTATACCTATAAACGTCAAAACAACCAAAGTCCCACTTTCCCCCCTCCTTTTTTTTTTTTTTTAAATTCACACAATGAAAATTACAATCACACAGATTTAAATGGATGCCTGGAAAGGCTGCTGTTTTTTTGCCTGACATCCAGTTTTAACCTATCAGAACATGATGATGGAGGTTGTCAACGACTTGCTGGAGCAGGATGGTGCTGTCTCAGGAGAACTGATCACGCCTGTCTGTTCTCAACCCCACGTTCAGCAAATTCACACTGGTAGCTTGAAATTGGCCATGGTGGAAGTATTTACGCCAGGGAAACTGGCAAATGCTATGAATCACCACCTTTTCTTTCTTTTTTTTCCTTGAGAACACCATACCACTGAGTTCGTATATATTTCTTAGTAGTATTTGAGCATTTACTTAGGACAAGGGCATAAGGGACACTGAAAAGCTCAACTTCACTGTCGGCGTTTCATTCACGATTTCAGTAGAAAATATCCTTTACTTATAATCTATTAGTTCACAGTTCTAGATTGGATCAATCCACCTTGATGACTGCTTGTGGGTTCCTAGAATATGATCCCTAAAACCCAATAATCTGGTATTTCTGGTGGCTACAAAATACCAGATTATTGAATTTTACTTTTCACTTCCAATTTTAGTATTTGTTCAGTTTACTTGTTTTTTAGCAGTTTTGGTGGTAGTTTGTATCCAACCCACTGAATAGTCGATCGAAGCTCAGGATTTATAATTATTGACTCCTGATTCCTTTTTCTCCAGGACCTAAACTCAGAAAAATACATATTTTGAGAAAGTAAAGTTTTCCAAGATGAAAAGGCCATATGTGAAAACTCAGTGAGATAAGAAGCAGATTATTTTTTCAAATTTGAACAAAAGGCAATTCAGATGATATTGCTCTGTGGAGATTCATTCCCATGAGGTCCTAAGTTAAGCTGAAGGTACATTTACTTCAGGAAAAGGCCACGTGTCTCCCTACCATTTTTTAAAAAATGATGCCTTAAAGTGAGGGATTCTTTTTTATAAAATTGCCTTGAGTTCACTTTTAGTGTATAGGTCTCTTGCTTTCTAAATATTATAGTTTCTAGATGGTTAGGACTATTTGTGGCGGGCAATTTTCCAGGCAATGCATTTTAACTGAGTTTTATAACATTTATGAATGTTAAAATATTTATATTGTGTCATGTTTAATCCAATGAAGTCAGTAACAATCCTGGCTTTTATAAAAAAAATCTGAACAGGGAGTAGATTAGTAGAGATGCAAAAGATTTAGATTTCAGAAGCAGTCTCTGAGCCTAAGTTGTAAAATACTCTTGTCACTGTAGGTGTGAAAAGCTTGTGGTGTGATCTACTGAGCTGAGTCTCAGATCAATACCTCTTTGGTTTCATAGTTCTTTGCCTGGTAGCGTGCCACCTAAATGTCCCTTGCCTCACCTTATCTAATTTACTTTGCTCAAGAGTATCTGTTACTCATTCTTTTATATGATTTTTTCTTTATGGTTTCTGAGGCCTTATATATGTCACTTCTTCCTCTAACTGTCTTTTTTAAACATCTTGGTTAGACATAGCTTCCCCATTTTTAAAATTTCCTATAAGGAGAAAAGATAAGTCAAGTTAATTTCCACCCCCAAACTTTCAATTTGGAGATAACCATGACAAGTATAATTTTAGAAATTCAGCCAATATAAATAGATGGAATCGACAAATATATGTAATCTAGTCTTAATAATTAAAAAAAGAATTACTAGCCCTTCTTTAAGTTTATTTCTTATAAATGGCTTCCCTGAGAGCACTTCCAATTTAAAGATGGAGGGGAATTTAATTAGATAAGTGATCATGATGATGAAAAGAAATGCTTTCTTTTGCACTCTCGCAATAGAGACAATACATTTCTGTAATTGTTCCTGATAAGAAAAACAATTACACTAAACGTTTTGGAATTTTTCCAGAAGATGATACATAAAAGACTCCAAGTGGAACCAAAATCCACATCCTCTCATGCAGAAGAGAAAAATCACTGATCTTTAGAGATGGTCTGAATGTTTGATACTGCTTGATATGAATAGTAAACTATATTACACAAAGCTTGTGGGCCCAATAACACACACAAAAAATTTAGTGAACTCTAAAATCTATTCTGAATTAATTTTATTTACGGATGTACTCTGTATCTAAGATACAATTTAAGGTAGCTTTTATATGGGGTAAAATAGTAAAAAAGGAAAATCAGTTTTCAGGAAAATAATATTAAATACAAATGAAAATGAATCCATTGATTCAATAGACAAATTATTACATTCCTATTACAGAAGAAATAATGTGGTCGATAAAGGGGAGGCGGAGCTTGTCTTTTTGAAGGTCCCCACAGAGGGCAAGGAGAAATGATAGTGTCATTTTCTAAGAGGTCAGTTTTCACGGAAACTAGAGGAATGTGCCAAGGCACCAGCATCGGCAGTGCACATTAGCGGTAATGAGAGCTGACAGATTTGTGCAACATGTTCAAGGCTGCGTTGAAACAGAGACAGCTAGTAATGCCAGGATAATTTTACTCATAGAACACAAGCTGGCATCTCTTGAGTGCCAGGCTTATGAGGCCAAATAAAAGTAGAGGATTCCAAGAGTGCCTAGCTTTGTTGCTTCTAAGAAACAAACAAGCAAACAAAGGAAATAGATTTTTTTCCATCTTTAGCTTCATCTGCTTTTTTTCTTCTTTAGGAAATCCCATTTCACCACCTGGTGTCTTTGTGCGGCTCTGTCTTTCCTCCTGGTAAAAGTGACATTTTGGCAATCAGGACAGACTGAAATGCAGTATTTCAAATTGATAAATTGAAAGAGACTTCATGGGGCATAATATTATTATTAGCAATGGCTTTTTACAATGGAATATAGGCACACTTGATTTCTTGTGCTTTACAGATATTGTATCTTTTCCCCCCCCAAATAAAAGGTTTGTGGCAACCTTGCCTTGAGTAAGTTTATCAGTGCCATTTTTCCAACAACATAAGCCATCACATTTTGGTAATTTTCACTGTATGTCAGAGGTTGTCATTATTATTATATCTATTATGGTGGTTTGCGATCTGTGATCCTTGATGTTAGTATTGTAATCGTTTTGGGGTGACACAAACCACACCCATAGAGGACAGCAAATAATCTGTAAATGTTGAGTGTATTCTGACCGCTTCACTGATTGCTGTTCCACACTTCCCTCCCTTTGCTTTGGCCTCCATATATTTCCTGAGACATAACAGTATTGCAGCGGGCCAATTAAAAACTGTACAATGGCTGCTAAGTGTTCAAGTGAAAGGAAGAGTCACATGTCTTTTACTTTTAATCAAAGTCTGGAAATAATTAAGCTAAGTGAGGAAGGCACATTGAAAGCTGAGATAGACCAAAACTGTTTGAGCTGTGAATGCAAAGGAAAAGTTTTTGAAGGAAATTAAAAGTGTTACTCCAGTGAACACAAGAAAGATGAAATGGAGGAGATTTTGCTGACACAGAGGAGGTTTTAGTGGTCTGGATAGAAGATGCAACCAGTGTCAACATTCTTTAAGCCAAAGCCTATTCCAGAGCAAAGCCCTGCCACTCTTCAACTCTGTGAAGGATGAGAGAGGTGAGGAAGCTGCAGAAGTAAGTTTGAAGCTATTGGAAGTTAGTTCATGAGGTTTAAAAAAGATGTCTTCATAATATAAAAGGTGCAAGGTGAAGCTGCAAGTTATCTAGAAGATCAACTATCTAAAACCATTGATGAAGGTGGCTACGCTAGTCAACAAATTTTCAGTTGACACAAAACACCCTTCTATTGGAAGATGTCATTTAGGAGTTAAAGCTTCAAGGGACAGGCTGACTTTCTTCTTAGGGTCTGATGTATCTGATGACTTTAAGTTGAAGCCAGTGGTCATTTGCCATTCTGAAAATCCCAGGGCTCTTAAGAATAATTCTAAATCTACTCTTCTGTACTCTTTAAATGGAACAAGAAGTCTGGATGACAGCAATATAGTTACAGCATGATTTACTGATTATTTTAAGCCCATTGTTGAGACCTACTGCTCATAAAAAAAGATTCCTTTCAAAATAACTGCTCATTGATAACGCACCTGGTCCTCCCAGAGCTTGATGGAGAAGCATAAGGAGATTAATGTTGTTCTCATGCCTGCTAATACAACATCCATTCTGCAGCCTGTGGATTGAGGAGTAATTTTGACTTTGAAATCTTATTTAAAAAATACATTTTGTAAGGCTACAAAGTTCATAGATAAGTGATTCCTCGATGGATGTGGGAAAGCAAATTAAAAATCTTCTGGAAAAAAATTAATCTTTCTAGATGCCATTAAGAAGCTTGGTGAACCATTGAAGGAACTCAAAATATCAATACTAACAGACATTTGGAAGAAGTTGATTCTTCCAAAGTCTCATGAGTGACTTTTAGGGTTCAAGACCTCACTAGAGGGAGTAACTACAGAAGCAGTGAAAATAACAAGAGAATCTAGAAGCAGAAGTGGAGTCTGAAGATGTGACTGAATTATTGCAATTTTATGATAAAACTTGAATGAATGAGGAGTTGTTTCTTATGGATGGGCGAAGAAATTGATTTCTAGAGAAGGAATCTATTCCTGGTGCAAAGGCTCAAACCTTGTTGCGAGGACAACAAAAGGTTTGGAGTATTACTTAGTTGATAAGGCAGTGGCTGGGGTTAAGTAGATTGACTCCAATTTTGAAAAGTTCTACTGTGAATAAAAGACTAACAGCATCAAATGTTGCAGAGAAATATTTTGTTAAAAGAAGAGTCAATCAAGGTGTCAGATTACATTGTTGTCTTATTTTAAGAAATTGCGATGCCACCTCAGCCTTCAGCAACCACCACACTGATTCGTCAGCACCCATCAACATCAAGGCAAGACCTCTAACCAACAAAAAGATCATGATATGCTGAAGGCTCAGATGACTATTAAATTTTTTTTAGCAAAAATGTATTTTTAAATTAAGGTGTGTACATAGTTTTTAAAGACATAATTCTATTACATACTTAATAGACTACAGCCCCAACTCCCAGGCTGCAGGGAGCAATGACTGGTCTAGACTGGTCACCAATGACTGGTCTATTGCCCGTCATGAGCCAGGCTGCAGAGAAGGAACTGAGTGTAAGAAAAGTCTCATCTGTGTTTATAGTTGCTCCTCATTGCTCACCTCACTGCCTGAGCTCTGCCTCCTGTCAGATTAGTGGTGACATTCGATTCCCATAGGAGTGACAACTGTACTGTAAACTACATGGGATCTGGGTTGTATGCTTCTTCTAGAATCTGAGGCCTGATGATCACAGGTGGAGCTGGGGACATAAGCAACACACTTTGGGTGTTATTGTCTCCCATCACCCCCAGATGAGACTGTCAAGTTGCAAGAAAACAAGCTCAGAGCTCTCACTAATTCTACATTCTGGTGAGTCATATTATTATTTCATTATATTACAATGTGGTAACAATAGAAATAAAGTGTATAATAAATGTAATGTGCTTGAACCATCCTGAAACCACCCTCCCCAACCTGGGTCTATGGAAAAATTGTCTTTTCTGAAACCAGGGACTGGTGCCAAAAAGGTCGGGGACCATTGGACTATAATATAGTATACAAATAACTCTTACGTGGTAGTAGAAAACCACAAAATTTGTATGACCTGCTTTATTGCAATATTTGCTTTATTGTGGTGGTCTAGAATTGCCCTTGCAATATATCTGAGTCATGTCCGTACAATAAAAAGTACTTTATTTAATAAATTTATATGGCATTTGTTATGAACCTGGCATTATCCTATGTACATTAGAATATTAAACACATTCACCCTATTAGCTAAGTTGAATCCATTTAAAAACAAGGAAATTGAGGCACCTCATGAAGGTATTATAAATTTCCCCTCATAACCCTCTAATTAGTGGATCTACTTCTAATTAACAGCAAATGACTAACTCTTTACCTTAATTGAGACAGGAAAACTTTTTAATTTCCTTTACTTCTGAAGGTATCTTTGTCTCCACCACTAACTCAGTTCTCATAAGATTAAGGACTTCCTTTGTCCCATCTCCCTTAGTCATAATCTTTCCATTAGTTGTACTTCTCATGTCTTCCTTCTCTCTGACCGAACCTCCCCAGACTTCATTGTCTATCCCTAGGACTGGATTCTTGCATGAGTGCTAAGGAGGGCAAGGAGAGATGGAAACGAGATCCACTGAGACTCCACAAACACCCTTTTCAGACCTTGCTCCTAGCAAGTCATGGGAAGGAGGGGGAAGCATACTAACACACTTTACTGTGTTGGGGCCACATTGGTGGCAGGTTTCTGGGAGGGAACTGGGAAGAAAATCACAGTGCTTGGTAGAAGTTTGGGAGTAAATTTATTTGGAAACATCTGTGATTGACTACCCTGGGAATTTGCATCCTGGAAGTGGGGGATTTAGAGCTGAGATGTTCACGAAGTTGTATTATTCTATTTACAAGACCTCATTTAGAGTCTGGTGAGTGAGGTCTTATAAACATCAGGGCATGTCATAATGTCCTATAATTACTTTTGTGTCTGTCTTTCCCTTTGGCCTCTGTTTCTCAGCATAGAGATGGATCTGATACTCCCTGTTGACCTCAGCACTAAGCACAGTTCTTGATGCATAGTGTATAAAAAATGGTACAACCTATGTGATGATCTGAATTAGGTCACTGAACATGCCAGTGGAACCAGATCCTGGAGGAACCAGTTTTCTTTACCAGCTGCCTGCCCTATCTAGAGCCCAATGACAATTCTATCTTCTCTTGTTGTAAAGGCTAGCTAGTTTTATTTAGCATATCCACTCAATATGAAGTGGAGAGAATAGTCAATGCTACCATACTCTGACCATAGGTAGCTATCTATGACTTTGGGAAAGTTACGTAGATCTCTGTGTGTTTCCTGAGATGCAAAGGGATTTATACAGTTCCATTCATCTACAAAAGCCATGTACTCTATTCCAGGTTGTCCAGTGCTTGTTTATTCTGTATGAGAAATAGTGTGCTGGGAAATCAAAGATTTGTGGGGCTATTCTCCTATCCCTGTTTGATCTATAACCATGTCTATGAGCAAACCAAGTTTATTACCATTTGGTCCTGAGAAAAGGTGTGGAGATTAATATAATATAATATAATAATATACATTCTTACATATGCAAGCTGAGTTTAAGAGTCACAACACACTTTAAAAATATGTCACCATGGGGTATTTCATTTGAAAAGATAAATTAATTCAGTTTCCTTTGTAAAGTAAATGAAGACAAAGTTGTGACCCAGACATTGTATAAAAACCAGATCAGGAGCATGATAGCAACTTTAGGGAAAGTGACCTCTTTTTATATGTTTAGTTGTTTTGTTTACATGTTTTTGCTTATTTTCTCATTGAATCGAAATTCCCTAAATATCTATGTTAAGAATATAAGTTTTGACTCACACATTATTTCGGGTAAGAATAAATTAATAAGTTAAAAATCACATAGGTTTTGCAATGACACAGATGAATAACAAATCTCTTTTGGGTGGATTCTGAGTTGAAATTTGATTTGGGGAAAATTTTTGGTTTTCCTACAATGACACGCAGCACGGGGTAGAAAAATGGCCCCTTAAAAAGATTTCTGTGTTCTAATCCTTAGAATCTGTACGTGTTACCTTATTTGGAAAAAGGATCTTTGCAAATGTGATTAGAAGTGAAGGATTTTGAGGGGAGGTGATCGTGCTGGGTTATCTGGGTGGGTCGTAAATGTCATCACAAGTGTTCTTGTAAGACAGAGACAGAAAGGTGAGAAAGTGATTAGAGATTACAAAGAAGAGAAGGTGTTGTGAAGACAGAGGCAGAGACTGGAAAGATGCAACCAACGCCAGCAGCGACTGGAAGCCCGAAGAGCAGGAACAGATTCTCCTCTGAGCTTTCAGAGAGAGTGCGGCTGCCCACACAACACCTTGATTTCACACTTCTGAGATAATAACTTTCTGTTGCTTTAAGCCACCACGTCTGTGGTGATTTCTTAAAACTCCAAGAAAGAGACACAGAGCAGATTTCCTTTCTTTCCTTTTTAAATGAAACAGTTAAAAATGAGAGGCAAAAGTTTGAATACTAGCAGCATTCGATAGTTAAAATCGAATTCGGAGATGAATGAGATTAGAGTGTGTGTGTATTGGATGGTGAATGGACACCCTATTAAGATATACAGATAATCTAAATGATGTGGGTTTACTTCCTATCTCCGCTGCAGAGAGGCCAGGAGATAGATCAGAAAGCAACGGTGTCTCTGCTCTCACTGTCCACAGAGTAATCTAACTTGACAGAAAACACTGATACAATCAACATAAATCTATTGCCAACATCTAAAATCTAGTATCTGCATTTATTGTAATTCAAATAGGGTGATGAAAGCATTCCAACAGACCTCTGTAAAGTACAAAGGAGATTATGTTCGCTGTTTCTCCAGACACTAAAGGCCTCCTGGGGCAAATACAGTCGTGGTAGTAACCAGAAAAGAAACGGTCAAAATTATTCAACCATTTCCATTTCTCTACCATACGATATTTTGGAGTCTAAAACATCTTCCCTTAAATGTTTTCATTGGTTTTTGGGGGGAGGGATTATATTTACTATTTGTAGTAAAAATAAACATTGATATTCAATGGTTTCACCCATTGCAGACATTTTATTGATAGGTAATCAATATAGCAAAGTTTCCCAAGGTGGGTTCCTTTAATTTTGAATCATCTGATAGTGCTAGTGTCCTAATTTTGGAGAGAATAATACAATGTTAAAATCATAAATTCTTCACGCCAAGAAAACTTAGAATTCCTTGAAGTGATAGTTTTTTTAAAGGCCATGTCCTATTATTTAATAGCTCTGCCATTGTTTTTACAAAAGCCGTTTCCCCTTTGTCCCTCATCATCATTATTCATTATTGAGCATTTTAAAAGCCAGGTACTGGGATCAACAGCACACATAGGTTGTCTCAAGGCTGTAGTTCTACCTTGGAGTTTCTTCCTCCCCCCTCCCCTCGCCGAGAACATTTGGCAATGTCTGGAGACATGATTGTCACAACAGGGCATGAGGATGCTGTTGACAATTGCCATTACCACCGGCAATGAGTGTATAAAAGTAGTTTGGATGATTTTGTAATTTTTAAAACTTGTCCTCACTTTTTATACTTTTTCATCAAAAAATTCCTGGGAATAAATAAAAGGTGGGTGTACCATATAATATTTTTTGTCTAAAATGTTCTTAGGCCTTGGGTATCAAGAAGCTATTTAAGGGAGATATTTCTTCTAACTTGTTTTTATTGTGGTAAAATATATATAACATAATTTTACTATTTTAACAATTTTTAAGTATAGAATTGAATGGCATTAAATATTTTTACAATGCCATTTTATATCATCTATTTACAAAACTTTTCATCACTTAAAAAGAAACTATCACTTGTGAAAGTTGATCATATGAATTGGAAAATTCTTATAACCAGCAAAAACAGAGTTTTCACTCCAGGGATGTGATTCTCTCTGAACCTGGCTGCTGAAATTGCTTGCTATTACCTGAACCAGGTTCTACTAGCTACTGAAACAAACTTCTGCTTCTCTAAGAATAGTTTCACCCACTGCCGTCCTTGCCAAGCAGAACTTCCAGCCCTTCACAACTTCACTAGTGCTGATGTACTTTCTTGAAGAACAGCATATAAGATTTCTTCTTATAAAACCTCTGACCTGGTTCCTCTGTTTCTCATATCAAAGACCACATGGTCTGCATGCATACCCTCAGCTGAAATTCTTGCTTCCTAAATTAAACATTTTAAATTTAAAGATTTGTCTCTATATTGTATTGGACTTCAACAAAACATTTCAATTTAGAGATTTGTCTCTATATTTTATTTGCCCCGTAGCACAGTGGTTATAGCACCAGCCACATAGACCGAGGGTGGTGGGTGTGAACCTGGCCCAGGCTAGTTAAATAACGATGACAACTGCAGCAAAAACTAGCCGGGTGTTGTGGCAGATGCTTGTAGTCCCAGCTACTTGGGAGGCTGAGGCAAGAGAATCGCTTACGCTCAGAGTTTGAGGTTGCTGTGAGCTGTGACACCCGTTGCACTCTACTGAGGGTGACACAGTGAGACTTTGTCTCAAAAAAAAAAAAAAAAAGAAATAACTCCTCATTCTGGCCTCTTCAGCCCATGAGTAATGTCTAATCTGCCTTCTCTCTCTATGAATTTGTTTGTTACATGTATTTAACATACGTGGAATCATGTAATACTTGCCTTTTGGGGTCTGGATAATTTTGCTTAGCATACAGTTTTCAAGACTTATCCATGTTTTAGCATGTATCACAACTTCATTCCTTCTTTATGTCTGAAAACATTCTATTGTATGCATATACCATAATTTGTTTATCTATTTATCTATTGGTGGATCTTGCCCAAGTTTGGGCTGTGGAGAATAATCTGCTATCAACATTGGCATACTAGTATGTGTGTAAGTCCCTTTTTTCAGTTCTTTCAAGTGTACATATAGGAGGGGAAATGCTGGGCCAGATGGTAACTCTGTGTTTGACTTTTTCAGTAACCATCAAAGTGTTTCCTATGGTGTCTGTACCATTTTGCATTCTTACCAGCAATGTACAAGGGTCCCAATATCTCCAAAGAGTCACCATTTGTTAGTCTTCATCTTTCTCAGAAAAACTATGGCCATTTTAGCAGGTCACAACTAATATCTCCTGTGGCTTTTGGCTGCACTTCCCTAATGATAAATGATTTTGAACATTTCTTCAAGTGCTTATTGTCCATGAGAGGAACAAACTGTCTTTCTGTATTTACAGCATTTCTGACATCACATGTGTGGGTTTCTACACCAAGGAAATCTCCAGTTCCCTATGGGCCGCAACTGGGTATCCTATGATATAACTCATTTCTGACACTAACTGTCCACTGTTAGCCTGGAGCCCACAGCTTAAGGGTACTGTCCTGAAAGACTGCCCCTCACTTCAGATGTCCATCGTAAGTATGATAGTGGATCTCTAGCTTACCTCCACTTCTGCTTGACTTGACTACAAATTGGCATTCCCATATCCCCTCCTTGGTTTTAATAATCTGCTAATATGGCTCAAAGAACAGAAGAAAATGCTTTACTCACTATTCCTGGTTTGTAATAAAGGATACAACTCAGGAACAGCCAAATGAAAGAGATGAATATAGGACAAGGTATGGTGAGGGGTGCAGAGCTTCCAAACCCTCTGTAAGCATGCCACCCTCCCAGAGCTCAGTTTGTTCACCAACTCAGAAGCTCTCTGAACTATGTCGTTAAGGGAGTTTTAGGGAGGTTCCATTGCATAGTCATGATGGATTAAATTGACGACCACTGGTTAAGCCTTAGCCCCTCTGTCCTTTCTGGAGGAGATTTCAAGAGTCTTAGAAGATCTTGTGGCAGGAAGCACAGGCTAAGACTAAATACACATTATAACAAAAGATGCTATCATCCCTATCACTCAGGAGGTTACAAAATGTTTTGGAAGTCTATGCCAGGAATTGGGGACAGAGACCAAATTCATGTATCTTATTATGTCAAAGCTACCTCTATGTCTTCTTTGCAGAAATGACTAGTCAGGTCTTTCTCCCATTTTTTAATTGGTTTGTTTGTCTTATGGCTGTCTCTACTTCTCATACAGTGAGTCAAAACATTCCTCAAATACATTTGCACTGACTCATCACGAGTCTGCTTTCTTCAGAGAAGACAAGATCTTTTCACTCTAATAGGTACAAAGCTATTAAATGTGATTTCCTGCCGAATTCTGGAAAGACATGTTATTTTACTTTCTTAAGAGGATTAAGATGAAAGTGAAAAGGATCAAGGATTCTGAAAGATTTTAGGTAAATTGCTCAAGGGATAATTTTATCTTTGAATGTCAGAAAGAATATTAAATAAATTTTAAGCAAGCAATGACAACTATAATAATAAGGTTAATTGCTGTCTAAAGTATGTCAGGCACTCTGTGGCAGATTTTTAAACAAATTCTATAAACATAGACATAACAACTTCAGTGATTGTCAAAATTTCTGGTCTATTTTAAATTTACATTGAAAATATTTAACAGGTTAATATAATTATATTCGGTTAGGACTGGTTGACAAGAAAATAAACTTAATCACCAGAAAAATTAGCAGCAATTCAGCTTTCTAGTATCCTCCTCCAAATTAGTCACGTTGATAATATTTATATACCTATTAATACATTTAATAGTTGTAATGTAATTTGGACACAAGTGAGATTAGAGTATGTATGTATTGAATTGTGACTGGGCCTACCACTGGGAAAATGTACATATAATCTAAACAACTTGGCTTTAACAAATATTCAGCTTTGGAGAAGCTGAGGAAAAAATCAGAAAACAGTGGCACCTTGAGCATTTTCACAGTGCAGTCTGATTTGTCAGGGAGACTGATTTAATCAACATAAATTCAACACAGTGAGTGGAAGAAGAACGGCCCTGGATTCCTAATCTATTGTCATTGGTCATGCTTGAGTTGCTCTATGATAGGAGTGTACTTAAGTGGGAGGCCGTCTGAGGTCTATTCAGTGTTAAGTTAAAACTAAACAAAAGTTGAAGAGAGAATGATTTGAAACAATACAAGTTACAATGCTGCTAACAGCACCACTACTGATAACTTGAATAAGACTCGCTAAGTACAAGGGGCTGGTTGCTTTTGTATGTGTTACATATATTAGCTCATGACCACCAGAAGAAGGCAATAATATTATTATTTATTTTTTTTCATCTTGGCATTATAACTCACAGCAACCTCAAACACTTGGGCTTGAGTGACCATTTTGCCTCAGCCTCCAGAGTAGCGCCTGCCACATGGCCAGCTATTTTTTAGAGATGGGGTCTTGCTCTTGCTCAGGCTGGTCTCAAACTCATGAGCTCAAGCAGTCCACCTGCTTTGGCCTCCCAGAGTGCTGGGTTACAGGCGTGAGCCACAGCGCCCGGCCCTATGCTATCTTACGGTATGCATTTTACAGAGAAGGGAACTGAAGCACAGGTGTGCAGGTGACTTGAACATGACCTCAAGGAGCAGAACCCTGATGTTACAGACATCGTGACTAATCTGGGGGAGGATGCTAGAAAACTGAGTCATTTCTAATTTTCCTGGTGATTAAGTTTATTTTCTTGTCAACCATTCCTAACTGAATATAATTAAATCAACCTATTAAATACTTTCAATGTGAATTTAAAATAGACCAGAAATTTTGACAATCATTGAAGGTGTTATGTCTATGTTTATAGAATTTGTTTAAAAATCTGCCACAGAGTGCCCCCACTAGCTTGCCCATGTGTCTGCATGCTTCACTCTCATGCCAGCAGTCTCTAAACTTGTCCCCCCACTGGAATCTTCTCAGGGAAATGGCAAAAGAATTACCAAAATGATCACTTGATTGGAAGACCATTGATCTCCCAATCTCTAGGGGTGGGACACAGAGGCCAAGACTTTGTTAAGTCACTAATATGCAGAAAAGTTTGGGAATCTCTGGACTAAGCAATGCTGCCTTAGAAAACAGAGTTTCTAAGCCAGAAAAAATATAACTTGGGGACTAAGAATGACAATGGACAATCTTAAACATACAATGAACAGCAACAAGGAACACAAAGTATTCTCTTACCACTTAGAAGAGAGTTTAAGCTGCAGCAAGATGAAATTGCATATTTCTATTATTAGTATCCTCCTTACCAACACGACATGCAGAAATGAGCATTTTAAAGAATAAGGCATCTGCTTTCTACTTGAAATTAAAAATGCAATTGTGTTCAGAAATAAGGACTAGCTAGATATCAGTGTCTAGAGATTGTCTCAACTGAGGGGTGGGGGAAGGTGGAGACTCCTGACATTCGGCCCGTAGCCACCAGGGAGACTCTAAACACCCTACAGGGGATAGGGCATGGGAAGAAATCTCTGGTCCAAAGTGTCCAGTGTCCAGTTTGAGAAACTCTTTTTTTTTTTTTAATTGTTGGGGATTCATTGAGGGTACAAGAAGCCAGGTTACACTAATCACATTTGTTAAGGCATGGCACACACCAAGACCCCACCCCCCCTCGCTCCTTCCCTCTCTCTGCTCTTCCTTTCCCCACCTCTCCCTCATTCTCTTTCTGCTCTCCCCTTCCCTCACCCCCTCCGTGTCATTAATTGTTAATTGTCCTCATATCAAAATTGAGTACATAGGATTCATGCTTCTCCATTCTTGTGATGCTTTATTAAGAATAATGTGTTGCCCTTTCATCCAGGTTAATACAAAGGCTGTAACTCTCTATGTTTTTATGGCTGAATAGTACCCCATGTTATATATATATGACAGATTGTTAATCCATTCCTGTGTTGGTGGGCATTTAGGCTGTTTCCACATTTTGCGATTGTAAATTGAGCTGTAATAAAAAGTCTAGTGCAAGTGTGCTTATGATAAAAGGATTTTTTTCCTTCTGGATAGATGCCCAGTAATGGGATTGCAGGATCAAATGGGAGGTCAAGCTTGAGTTCTTTGAGGTTTCTCCATACTTCCTTCCAAAAGGTTTATTAGTTTTCAGTCCCACCAGCAGTATAAAAGTGTTCCCTTCTCTCTAAATACACACCAGCATCTCCAGTTTTGAGATTTTGTGATATGAGCCATTCTTGCTGGGGTTAGATGGTATCTCAGGGTGGTTTTGATTTGCATTTCTCTAATAATTAGGGATGATGAGCATTGTTTCATGTTGTTCACCATTTCTCTGTCTTCTTTAGAGAAGGTTCTATTCATGTCTCTTGCCTATATCAATGGGCTACAATCCCATTGATATATGGGATTGTTGGCTTTTTTCATGTGGATTAATTTGAGTTCTCTATAGATCCTAGTTATCAAGCATTTGTCTGATTCAAAATATGCAAATATCCTTTCCCATTGTGTAGGTGGTCTATTTGCTTTGGTTGTTGTCTCCTTAGCTGTACAGAAGCTTTTCAGTTTAATTAAGTTCCATTTGTTTATTTTTGTTGTTGTTGCAATTGCCATGCCAGTCTTCTTCACAAAGTCTTTCCCCAGGCTGATATCTTCCAGTGTTTTTCCTATGCTTTCTTTGAGGATTTTTATTGTTTCATGCTTCAAATTTAAGTCCTTTATCCATCATGAATCAATTCTTGTGAGTGGAGAAAGGTGCGGGTCAAGTTTCAGTCTTTTACATGTGGATATCCAGTTCTCCCAGCACCATTTATTGAATAGGGAGTCTTTCCCCCAAGGTATGTTCTTGTTTGGTTTATCAAAGATTAGGTAGTTGTTAGTTAGTTTCATTTCCTGGTTTTCTATTCAATTCCAAGTTTCTATGTCTCTATTTTTGTGCCAGTACCATGCTGTCTTGACCACTATGGCTTAGTAGGACAGCCTA
>CAUYRH010106208.1:0-15139 GCA_963574655.1 Perodicticus potto | reverse complement strand
ATCTAGGTAGAGACCTTACATCTTTACTAAAGTTAACTCCAATTTGAGTTAATTTTAGTTAAATGTAAAACACAAAATTATGAAAACTCCTAGGAGATAACACAGAAGGAAATTTAGGTGACCTTGAGAATGGTAATGACTTTTAACATACTAAAACAAAGGTATGATCCATGAAGGAAATGTTTGATAAGCTGGACTTCATTAAAAATAAACACTTCTGGCATACAAAAGACAATTTTATTTTTATTATTTATTTGTTTGTTTATTTATTTTTGAGACAGAATCTCACTCTGTCACTCTGGGTAGAGTGCTGTGGCATCATAGCTCAAACACTTGGGCTCAACCAATTCTCTTGCCTCAGCCTCCCAAGAAGCTGGGACTAAAGGCACCTGCCACAACACCCAGCTAATTTTTCTATTTTTAGTTGAGATGGGGTCTCTCTCTTGCTCAGGCTGGTCTTGAACTCCTGAGCTTAAGTGATCTTCCCTCCTCAGCCTCCCAGAGTATTAGGATTACAGGTATGAGCCACCAAAACCAGACTACAAAAGACAATTTTAAAAGAATGAGAATGCAAGCCACTGCCTGGGGGGTGATATTTGTAAATGATACATGTGATAAAGGACTCATCCAAAATAAATAAGAAACTCTTAGGGCTCCATGGTAAGAAAACGAAAATCCTAATTGAGAAATGAGCAAAAGACATGAACAAACACCTCTGTTCTTAAATGTAAAGATATGCAAATAGCAAATAGACAAATGAAAAGTTATTCAGTATCAAATGTCATCAGAGAATTGCGAATTAAAACAATACGGAGATACCACTATACACTTACTGGAAAATCCAAAATGCAAACCTGTGACTATACAAAATGCTAGTGAGTTGGCAGAGAAACAGGAACTCTCATTCATTGCCAGTAGGAATACAAAATTGTACTGTCCTGTTGGAAAACAGATTAGTAGTTTTTTACAAAACTGAACAGATTCTGACCATACAATCCAGCAATTGCGTTTTTTGATATTTAGCCAAATGAATTGAATACATGTGCTCACAAAAACCTTCTCAGATGTTTTTAGCAGCTTTATTTTTGATCACTGAAATGTGGAAGCAACCAAGATATCCTTCGGCAAATGAATGAATAAACTGTGGTACATCCTGAAAATGAAATACTATTCAGTGTTAATAATGGAAATGAGCTTTCCAGGTAGGCAAATACATGAAAGAACCTTACATTCACATTATAAGGTAAAGTATGCAACCCGAAATTGCTACATATGGTAACATTCCAACCATGTGGCATTCTGTACAGGGAAAACTACAGGGTCAATAAAAAGATCAGTATTAAGAGGGTGGAAGGGATGATTGGGGTAAGACAAAGGAAGTGTAGGGCAGAGAAGCCATTCTTTACTATATTATAATTGTAGATACAAGTCATTATACACGTGTCAAAATCCATAGAGTGTATAACACCAAGAGTGAAACCTAAAATAAACTATGAACTTTGGGTGATAATGGTGTGTCAATGTAGGTTAGTGGAATGTAACAAATGTATTACTCTGCATACAGGATGTTGATAATAGGCTGTGCATGTATGTATGCATGTATGTGGGCAGGGGTTTATGGGAACTTTGTGTACTTTTTTCCCTAAATGTTGCTGTGAAACGAATAAAGCTGCTCTGAAGATGAATTTTATCATTCTGGCTGAAAGGATGGTAGGATCATTCTGAAATGATCTGAAAGGATTGTTCTGGCTTCTATGGAGAATAGACCATAAAAGGTAAAGGATGGAAAACGAAAACCATTTAGGACATTAACCGATGGTGTGTTTGATGAGGATTAACAGTGATAGAGATGGTGATAAATGGTCAGATTTCAGATAAATCTTGGCATAGTTGCCACTGGAATGGATATGGAAGAATGAAGAATGTCTCTCTGTTTTTTGATTCAGATAACTGAAGGAAGAAGCAGTGAAACACTGAGACGCAGAAGACTAAAGGAGTCTCTTTCGTCTGCTTTTAGTTAGTAATGCAGCAATGCGTTAGTCTCCTAGAGCCTTGGAAAGAAATTTACGTTTATCCATGTCATCAAGGAAAGGGTGAAAAATACAGAGCATATCCCTTCCATCTACTTCTCAATTTTATCTTGCGTCCATCTTGTTTACACGAAACAAATGTTAAAAATTTCTCTGCTTGGCTCCAGTCTAGATTTACGTTCCATCCATACTCAGTACTAATGCTGTCAAAACCTGCTCCAGTCCTACCCACTTCTAATCCCTATAGGCCCTCAACGGCCTTCTAAGCCCTCACTATCGTTTACAAGTTAAAATCTTTTTTTCTTTTTGTTTTTCTTTTTTGATTTGAGATTAATGTGAGGGTACAGTTATGTTACAATGCTTGCATTTGTTAGGTAGAGTCCCTATTGTGGCTGTGTCCCACACCCAATAGGTGTGTCATATCCCCTTACATTGTGCTCTTTAAGTGGGAGCACACCAAATCCCCTCCCTCCTCCTCTCTCCTACCTTCCTCCTTCCTGTCCTTTTTTTTTTTTTTTTTTTTTGAGAAAGAGTCTCATTCTGTTGCCCGGGTAACGTGAAGTGGCATCATCGTTCATTGCAACTTGAAAGTCTTGGGCCCAAAATGTACTCCTGCCTCAGCCTCGGGAGTAGCTAGGACCACAGGTGCTCACAACCACTTCCAGCTAATGTTTTCTATTTTGGGTCAAGATCAGGTCTCTTGCTTAAATCATCCTCCCCCCTCAGGCCTCCCAGAGTGTTAGGCTTGCAGGCATGAGCCACTGTGCCCAGAACAACTTAAAATCTTAAAAATTAAGGACAGAGAGAAATAGGCAAGGAGGCAGAAAAAGAAAGAGAAATTAGTAGATAGGTGGGCAGGTAATCCTCACCCCATTCCCTCTTGGCTTTTATTGTCTAATCCATTTTATTAATACAGCTCCTTCCAAGCTGTATGTCAAGGGTTGAGTACAGTCTAAAAACATTGGGGAAATATAAAAATGTAGGATTCCAGGCAGGGTATAAGAATAAGGAAAAGTTGTTTTTGAGGTGATTTTGGAACAGAAATGAAGGGAAACAAGGGAAATGAAAACATATTCATTTCTTCAAAAAAAAAAAAAAAAAAACCCTAATCACTATATGATTCTACTTTTGTGAGGGATCCAGAATAATCAAAATCATAGCCACAGAAACTAGAATAGAGGGCAGCGCCTGTGGCTCATCGAGTAGGGTGCCAGCCCCATATACCGAGGGTGACGGGTTCAAACCCAGCCTCCCCCTGCGAAACAGAAAAATAGCCAGGCGTTGTGGCGGGCGCCTGTAGTTCCAGCTACTCGAGAGGCTGAGGCAAGAGAATCGCCTAAGTCCAGGAGTTGGAGGTTGCTGTGAGCTGTGTGACGGCACAGCACTCTACAGAGGGCGATAAAAGTGAGACTCAGTCTCTACAAAAAAAGTAAAGAAAGTAGAATAGAGGTTTCCAGGGGCTGAGGAGAAGGGTAATGGCATAATTGTTATTTAGTGGTTATAGAGTTTCAGTTGTGTAAGATGAAGAATTCTGGAGATTGGTTGAGCAGCGATATGAATGACCTAACACTACCAAACTATACATTAAAAGGATAAGATGGTGAATTTTGTGTAATATGTACTTTACAGCAATTAAAAACTTGTCTTAAATTTAAAAAGCTACAAATGATTTAAATTAACTACAGCTTAGAAATATTTTGCTTAACTACAGGGCTTGGGGAAAATTATCTACACAAACCCAGTAAAGAGCAGGGAATTGTGTTTCCCATCCATGCTGCTTTGGTGAGTTCACTGATAACTAACATGAAACTAGAAATGGGAAAGTGACTCAATGGCATCCAAGGCAGCCTAGTGAGGTACAAGGATGATTGAACTAAAAGTTAATAATTTTTGGCGCTTGCTGGCTGTTTGACTTTAGGGAAGTTATTTCTCCATTTTTAGATTTAGTTTTCTGATCCTTAAAAATCAAGAATTTGGAAGAAATGAAGTTTGAGGTCTCTTTTAGCTCTAAAATACTGTAATTACTGTTAGGCCTAGTGGGCCTAGGATAACACAGGGCTTTCAAAAAAAAAAAAACAAATGAAATAAGTCTAGTTCACTCTCAAGATAGATGGGAAAGTATTAATTAATTTCTTGCTTCTAGTTCACTCCAAGTTTCTTGCTTGGTTAACTCTCTGAGAAACAGACCAGGAGGTACCAACTGTTCCTGGACTGACTTTTAAACAATACCATTTGGGGAAAGTACTGAACTAAGATGTATGGGGGGAAAGTACTGAAACTAAGATGTATAGGGGAAAATATTAAAACAAAAAATGTATGGCTAACTGTGAAATTCTGCTTTTGTACAACACTTGCTTACTATCCTACCCAGATATATCTGGATAGCCTGCGTGCCAACCAGGATGCAGACCAAGCCTTAAAACCCTGACCCTTAATTGGAACACTGAGGCAGTCACCGCTGGCTCTTCAATAAAAAGACTCCTCTTTAAATTTAACTTGTTTGGCAGTGTGGTCTTTGTGGAATTCCTAGGCACGACATTAGTATTACATTCAGATTTTACACATTGGGAAAGATTAATTCCTCTATTACAAAAGCTTGGCTTACCCTAACAGGTGGGATTAATTAAATTATTAAGGCTTCGAATAGACGAAATTCTTTTAAATTTGTTTTTACTGCATTCCTGTAACTGGCAACGATATGTGCTCTTGAAGTACACACAGATGGGAAAGGTTTCTCTTCCTCTCTCTCTCTTTCTCTCTCATACACACACACACACATCTACCTTCATTCTCCATCTCATCCCTGATTATTTTCAACAATCAGAAGCCAGTCGCAGCATACATGGCAGTCACGACTTTGGATACCTTCTACTTGTATGCCATTATTCTGCCCAGGAGTTAAGACAGTGAAATGAGTCAGCAAGAATGAACTAACTGCCTGCTGTAAGCACAACCTGTGCCAGAAGATATGAAAGACAAATATGTCCCCAGTGCATCCTGTTCAGGAAATTGTATATAAACTAAGAGTTATGTAAACTTGAGCCTAAGTCTATTTTATATTTGTTTCCACTGCATCTCTAATCATCTGATAAGCACAAGGGTGTCAGTACCCCTGAAGAATATGGTATATCCTGTGCACAGGGAGAAATAATATTTTTATTTCTGTATGCCTTGTGCAGAGACATCCAGTTGTCATAAGCACCTTGTTGCCACACTGCTAGATTATTGACTTGCGATATGGTTCAGTTTCTTATCATCTGAAACTAAAAACTGAGCAGCCCTAGTTTTCACCAGAAGAAACAATGGCCAATGACTCAGAATTCTAAATCAAACTTCTGCCACTTTTTGGAGCATGCCCATACTTAAAAATATCACCATTTTACACTAAGTGCCTTCAGTGATATACATGCAATTCCCTTGCCTGACTTGACAGTAATGGAGGTAGAAATGGCTGTTAAAATTCATTGACTAGTTCATTGGAGATGGACAGAGACAGTAAAAACTTGATAAAGGAAATAAACTAACAGGTATCATTTGTCCTTATTCCCTAAAATAGGACTTTGAAAATAATCAATTGATCAAATCAGTGAAGCATTTATATGGCATTTGATATCCAGCTAAACTTAAACTAAATTTCTTCCATCAGCATAGTAGTAAATAACAATTGTGGTAGAGATTTGTGGGTCCACTCAGGACATATCAATTTCACTCATCTTCTAACCGCTAATTTAAGTATTTACCAAGTAGTTATTGCATGTGTTGTATTTTAGTGAGATTTACTCTACTTTTTCAAAATTCCAAAGAATCAGTAAAAGCACCTCAGAATTATTTTAATAACATTTTAGGAAAGTAATGATTATTTAGATATTATATACAGCTTATAATTTATTTTTAGGGTCGTAGTTGCATTTAGATACAAAGTATCTGAAAATAAAAATAAAGCTTGCTAATAAAATTTTGTGAAAAAATATTAGCAACAAAACCAAAAATGGGGGGATAAGGATTTTGCACTGCCACTTAACCAAGGCATAACTAACTAAATTGTGTATCTTTGACCTTTCGGATAATAAAAAAATCCACATTTATCAAATGATATGATGCCTTCAACGCAACCTCATTAAGGCCTTCCCTGCCAAAATACGTAACAATTAAGATTGTGAGCAATATGTTTTTGTTTTATTTTCAGGATTTTCTTTAAGTATATAATAATATGCTTACTACATGTAAATGTCTGTGTGCCATTAATTAAATCTGCATCTTCTATTAGATATCTTCCATAAATAAACATTCGCTAAAGATATTATTCAATCCCAGATCTTTTAACATCATTACTGGCTCTATATTTATTTTCTTACTATGAAGATCTTTTTTAAAATAACTTTCTTTTATGTTCCTTAAAAGTGAGCCATAAAACTAGTAAACAATCCAAACCTCAATAAACAATGAGGTGAAAAAATGAATTTACTGCAAGTCATCCAAAGCCTGGAGCATTGAATCGATGTACAAGGGGATGATAACACTTGACCTCCTTCCATTATTTTTTTATTATGACAGGTGTTTTGGTGATTCTCTACTGAAGTGTGCTGAGCCATGTTGGCAAATAGTATCATGGGATACTTCCAGCAAGTCTGTTGAGTAGCATAAAGTTTCTTTCAAAATAAAAGGAAGATTCTTCAGCTCAAATTCTGGAATGTTTCTCATCACTAAAAGTGTGAGGTCCCATTTACTCATCATACATTTGCCAAAACTCTGCTACTTCCTGAACTGGTACAGGGCAAGGCTCATGATTTGGTTCATAGTATCTAAAATCTAGAAAAACCAAGAAATAATTTGGTTTGAAGGAGTTAAGAAAATTTTGCCCCCAAATATGACTCCTTGGTATAAAAAATATTTTGAATTAAAGGCCATTCATGATCAGGAAGCCTTGAAGGAGGCCTTTCTTCTATCTACATAAAACCTGAGTAACCTGATTGAGAATCAAAGGGGGCTGCTGACTTCCTTATCACATGGTAATCAACCTGGCCCCGAGGTCATTTGAAGCAAGCTACCTGTCTCTCAGGTTAATCTACAAATCAATCTGTTTCCACCCATCTACATCCCCCCAACCACTTACTGCACCTATACTTTCCACATTCTCCCTCTTCCCTTCCAAAAGGCATTATAAAGGTCTATGACCATCATTGAGACTTTGGGGTAATCATTCTTGTGGTTTCCCCTATGCACACGGTTTTTGAAATAAACCTTTCTCTTACTAATCTATCATAATTGCGAGTTGGACTTTCAATGAACCAGATCAAGGGGAAAAGTCAGGTTTTGCCCTGATCACTACAGGTTCAATGATAAATCTCAGGCAGGAATATCTTATACATCAAGGGCAGAGAAAAGGCATATGAGGAAGGGGACACTTTATTTTTGTTGTTGCTGCTGCTTGAGTTGGTACCTGTGAGAGAATTTTTGCTGGATGCATGAGAAAGACCCTGCTTCAAATTCTAGCTCTATGATTTTTTTTACTATGTTATGATTTTTGTCAGTTTCTTAGCCTCCTTAAATTTCAGTTTACTCGGAGTGTAAATGTAGTAATTCCTCGCGCTCAGCATTGTGAAGGAATAGGGGAGATCATCAGTATATAGCACTTAACACAGTATATTATTTGTGAGGTTGAGGAGGATGATGGTGGCGAAGACAACTGGTAACGATTGTGTATTGAGTATCACTGGAAAATTTCTTCATTCCTTACATGTTATGGTATGCTGCTGTTTTCAGGCAAGAAAAGGGTGATGTCAAGTAAAAGAACAAGAGCACTTCATGTGGTTAGCTTCCATCTACTGTAAATTGTTGGTCTTTGGATTATTTTTGCTGTGGTTACCAAATAATTTCTTTGGAGAAGTGAAACTGTACTGAGACTGGGTGTGTCTGTACTCTCAGGAATTTTTGCCCCTGACCCATGGGACATGGGACACATTTGTCTTCATGATTGGGTTGGTCAAAATTGCTGTATTGAAATCGTGGGTAGAGAAGAAGGTGAAAGTGCTCAAGATATCCCCTGCCTTAAGATTTACTAGGGTTGTGGAATTTTCTGCTCAGTAGTATAAAGTACTCATGTTCAGTAGTATGATGAAGAGGGGGAACTAAATGATTCTTTAGGAGACTGAGCTAGAGCTCAGACTTCACAAAAAACTAGCTGCAACAGCTTGATCAGTATGTTTACCTTCCCCAAGCTTATTGTCTTCATGCCAGGAGATATTCCTAACCAACCTACCTATTTAAATATAATGATATGTAACAATGTGCTTATATCCTATAAACCTCTAAACAAATATACAGGGGGGTTGATATTTGTGCTAGTGATATTATAAATTGAGAAGGGTAAATTAGAGGACAATTAAAGAAAGAGCCCAAGGATATGAGAGGAATTAGAATACGTGGGTAATGTAGGAAAGGTTACTACATCAGAGAAGAAAGCAAATTGTGTGTGTGTGTGTGTGTGTGTGTGTGTGTGTGGTGTTAATGTAAAGTGCTTTCCTATTCTCATTCTCCTAAATTTACTTGTTTGGCTTGTACTCAAGACTTGGAGCATAACAACATGTCCTGAAGACAGACTTGTTTTAATTGCTGACAATTTAAGATGCACCAGGAAGTGGCTTAGCAGTCCAGCATAAAATTGCATAATAACAGCTCTGTTAAATACCTGGTGTTTAGTGCGAACACAAAAAATGAATTTGCTGACACCTGAGCCATGAGAAATTAGCCACCAGATGGAGCTAGAGAGATAGTTATGAGCAATAATACTCCCCTAAAAGCTGCTAAACCCAAAGGATCTATAACCACTTGCTGATATATCATACCCAGTTTAACTCTAATTGTTTAACTCTTACTCGGGATATGGAGGATCAACCGGCTATGAATCTACTTAATTTTAGCCACGTTCTTCCATTTTCCCCATAATGATTCTGTTAGGTACAGTTTGTATGTCTTTTTCTTTTCTTTTTTGAGACAGAGTCTCACTGTGTCACCCTCGGTAGAGTGCCGTGGCGTCACATTCACAACAACCTCTAACTCTAGGGCTTAAGTGATTCTCTTGCCTCAGCCTCCCAAGTAGCTGGGACTACAGGTGCCTGCCACGGTGCCTGGCTATTTTTTGGTTGCAGTTGTCATTGTTATTTAGCAGGCCCAGGCCCTTGGTTCTAACACGCCTGCCTTGGTGTATGTGGCCGACGCCCTAACCACTGAGCTACGGGTGCTGAACCCAGTTTGTATGTCTTATGGAAATCAAAACATACTGCCAAAAGCATTCACTTAGGATACTAATATGGTGATATTCTACAAAAAGGACATGATGTTATGTCAATCTGACTTGTTTTATGTGAACCTACAATGTTTCTTTGTGGTCACAACATGTATTCCATATAAGATTTGGGCACGTTCAGAATCTCTTATTTTAAATTGTTTCTGGAAATTCTTCCACATATAGAAAATTATCATAATAGCTTTGTCATTAAAATTCCAGATGTAAACATTTTTATTATGAGTATATTTGAATTTTTTCCCCCTGCAAAATCAATCAAGTTGAGCAAGAAACAGATAAGAAATTATGATAATATTAAAAATTATCCCCTATAATCCCTAATCCCATGTAATGCAATTAAAATTATCTGTTATTGCATGTAGGCTTAGAATAAAGAAGTGTTTTGCTGGCCCTAGTAATTTTCAGTGAGCATAGTATTGAAGCCAAATTCATATTGAGCTTTGTGAATGATTATTCCTATTGTACCTCCTGTAAACTCAGCCACAAGTTCCTTTGGGTCTATAGCAATAAGAAGTCCATTCTGAGATGATAAGAAGGTGAATAAGCAGGAAATATGTGGTGTGCTTGGTGACATTAACATCCAAAGGATCATAAAATGCCCCAGTGGCATTTAGCCTAATATAATTCATGGATGTAGCAGGAATATATGGGAAGAGCCCACATTTTTTATCAGACGTGTACAAGCATTATGGTCCAGGGAAGTCTTGTTGTTTGAACCAGGAACAACAGCTGAGAATACAAAGATGGAGGTTAAGATTCTGGGGGTGGAAGATGAAAGGAGTTTGGGAGTTTGGCAGAGTCAGGGATTTTTATACTGCAAACATTGGGATGTTCTCAGTGTATTATAACAGAAGAATTAGGAGAATAGGTACAGGGATTTGGTAAAAAGTATTTGTGTATTTGGCATAAAGTACCCCAAACATACTAATATCCAATGTTCAGACTATGTACTGACTGCTCTCCTCCTTCCATATTACAATCGTGCATACCTCCTCCATAGGACCCTAAATCCTTCTTCTTGGCTACAGCAGCCTATAGACTCATGTTACCCCATGCCAGGTATACACACGTGTGCTCAGAGGCTCAGCACATGTCAATGCACAAATACACATAACTCTTCCTAAACATCTATATAAGCCAGCCATACATAAGACATTAAACAAACTGTATTCATGTAAATATGTATACTCACAGTCAGATCACACAGGCATATTCATGTAAATATGTACAAATTCATAATCAACCACTACACACATCTACAACTAATGATCAGTATGGGAATCATAAGTGTAAAAAGATGATAAGAAGTTATTGTAAAAAAATATTAAGACAATAGATTCTATAGATGTTGAAAGACTATAGGAAGATATTATAAATAATTTTATAACAATAATTTGGCTAGTCAAATAAAATAAACAAAAAATACTGTTTAACTGGAACTGAATAAGAATAAATGGAAAATTAGAATAGTTCTGTATATAATAAAGAAACTGAGGCTATAATCCAAAATTTTCTTTCATACCAAACTCCAAGTCCATTTGGCTATAGAAGTGAATTCTTTCAAATATTTAAGAAACAAATGAAATTACACCAAATATTACATATGCTCTTCCTGAAAATAAGTAAAATTTTCCACAGCTGGTAGGAGTAAAAATTGATCCTACAACTACTTTGTAGTGTTTGGTATTATATATTAAAGTTAAACTGATGCAACCTCATAACCACAGATTCATTTGTAAATATATACTCATAAGAAATGTGTGCTTGTCTTTACCAAATATATGTGCAGGAACATTCATAACAGTATTATTAATAAGAATTCCAATGAAGAAACCCAAATGCTATTAATAGAAATAAAAATAATTGCATCGTATATTCATTAGAAGTGGAATGTTATACTATTATGAAAGGGAATAAATCACTGCCATGCTATATGGCTCAATCTATATAAATTTCATTTCAGATAAATTTATATAAAAATCATACGAAACTAACCTTGGCAAGAGAAGCCATGACAATGTTCACAGAGGATAATAACTATGAAGAGGCCCAAAGGGGGTTTCTGTAAGGTTCTGTAACTTTATCTGAGTTGTTTCACAGATGTGTTTATCCCAAAAGGTGGTGGTGACTGGTTTGAAATATCACATAACTGGAACTCTCATATTCCCCCCAGGTTTATTAGACTTAAGATTATCCCATGAATTTTTTTGCAAAAATTAGCAGACAGATGTATGATATTGACATTATAGTGTATATTTAGTGATCCAATCCAACTTGCAATAAGGTTATATTCTAAAAATATATTGCCTTTGGGGTCATGTGAACATAGACGCTCCCTTTTGTTTGTGTCTGTGCCTGGTACATTTCTTACCCATGATGATTATCTTCTCAACTAATGGGAACTTT
This sequence comes from Perodicticus potto, assembly GCA_963574655.1. Classification (NCBI taxonomy): domain Eukaryota; kingdom Metazoa; phylum Chordata; class Mammalia; order Primates; family Lorisidae; genus Perodicticus; species Perodicticus potto. The sequence continues at coordinate 3,397 of CAUYRH010106208.1, read as the reverse complement.
CTTTCCTTTACTCCGTCCTAGAATTATTCCAGCTCTTACCTCTCAGAGCTTCTTTCACCCTGATGTCTGCTTGGCTCCACACACCAATACTGGTTCATGGAAAGATCTTCATTGGCCAGAAGAGCAAAAACGGAGGTAATAAGGAGCGGAAAAAAAGAAAGTGGGCTTGTAGAGGGCCTTCCTTGGCGCGCTACCACTTCCAGTTTACTAAATCTTATCTCCCATCTACCTGGCACAATCTTTCTTGCCAGGTCTATTCCTCTAAATTGTGGATAAATCCTAATTCAGTGTTTTCTACGTCAAAATATCCATTTATTTCACATATACTCCTTTCTTAAATTGTCTCTTTGAAAAAAACTTCAGGGGAAAATATGAGAGGATATGGCTCCTTTGTCAAAGACAATGGGACACAGACTCTAGATTTTTTGTACTTTTCGCTACAGTTTATTATGGAGTTAGTTGTGAAAACTCTTAAAAGTCTAATATACTGGTTCTAACATTGAAAGAAAGGGAGCTTGACATGTTAACATTTTTAGGAGGCCAGGGAAACAATCAATCAAAAGGACCAGATGTAATCTTGGTGTTTATAAATCCCTTGTACATGGCATATGGATATTTTTTCTGCTTTATTTAACCTTTGTCTTTTAATTTTCAGAATATTTAAATTCTGAAACATTAGCAAAGTTTAACCTATTTATTATCATGAAACACATCATACAACATACAAAAAAGTACAGGAAAAACAACAGTGCAATAATATATCATAAACTGAACCTCAATGTATATTGACAGCACCAACAATCTCATATGCCAGCCCAGTCACTACACTCTTCCTCTTTTCCCTGTAATGGTAAATCCCATTTTGATTTTGGTAGTAATAGTTTCTTACCATTTTTATATATGGTTCTACTGCTTAAACATGCATTCCAAAATATTAATTTTTCCTGTTTTTGATTGTGATGAAATACATATAACATTAACTAATAATTCCATAAATATAAATACATATATATATATACACAGAAACAATAACATATCAATTCCTGTAATAAAATAAAAGATATTTACAATATCAATAAAAATAAAAATTACACAGAAATAAACATATAACTAGTTATGTATATTTGTATATATCCATATATAAATATATAAATCTTTTGCTAGATCATGAATAGGACATATTAAAATTTAAATCTGTATTATTATCTAGTTTTTTTTTTTTTTTTTTTTGTAGAGACAGTTTCACTTTATCACCCTCAGTAGAGTGCTGTGGCGTCACACAGCTCACAGCAACCTCCAACTCCTGGGTTTAGGTGATTCTCTTGCCTCAACCTCCCGAATAGCTGGGACTACAGACGCCCACCACACGCCCGGCTATTATTATCTAGTTTATAGAAATTAACTTCTATGGACATGCATTTGTGGTATTTTCACAAATAAATTTCTGCTTCTTTGTACAAAATGTTATTTTATTAATTGAAGTATGGCTCTGTTTAATTCATCTTTCTTCCACAAATCAATATCTTCATTTTTAGAACTGTAATTTCTCTTACTCCTCCTAAGAGTCATTTAATCATTGGATAGCTACATCCTTAAATATAAAGGATTTTGCTGAGCTAAGCCAGGGGCATTACATAGTCTCATTTAATCATCAGGCTATTTTAGCAAACTAAAGAATATTATTCCCATGTACAATTGACCACCAGCCTATGTTGGCCACCTCCTTAAATTGACCTAATTTTCATACACTAGACATTCACCACACATATATATTACTACAGTAGGCCTAGTTCCTTATGTTGACCACTTCTGTAGGTTGACCAGCTTGTTACAGGCCCTTCAGTGGTCAACGTACAGCGGTTCTACTGTATTTATATATCTGTCTATCTCATCAGACAATGATTTTCTCAATTATAAAGGACTATATCCTGTTTACCTCTGTGTCGTCAGGATTTAAAATAATGATACAGAGGAAGCACCATGTTTGTTAAGAAAATTAAATAAAAAGACCAATGACCAGGAGTAAGGAACCTGAGTTCTTAAACTTATCATCAAATTATTTAACTTGGGGACGATTCCAGCGGGAAGATGTCATCATTGCCAAGAAGAGCAAAAGTACAGATTCAGACTGCAGTATTGAAAGATGGATTTCCTTTCTTCTCTGAGTTATCATCTGCCTCTGAAGATGACAAGGAAGATAGTGCCTGGGAGCCCCAAAAGAAAGTTCCTAGAACCCGTAAGCAGCCTGCTCCCAAGGAAACCAAACCAAAGAGAGTATCTCGGGTGAAGAATATGCCACAGATGAGCGGTGGCTCAGAAGGCATTGCTGTCCAAGAGGAGCTGAATAGTTCTGTGGCTATTGCTGATGTTGATCTGGAAGACAGAAAAAAATAAATTGGATACTGTACAGACACTGAAAACAGCAAAGACAAAACGGAAAAATTCAGCTCAGTCACTTTCAGCTCAAAGAACTAAAAAGCTGAAAATTGAAGAAACCCGCAAAATCGGCAGCTTAGAGGGTGGGAATTCCAGTTCAGAGACACCATCCACAAGCACCAGTACATGCCAGAAGGAAAAGAAGGAAGATGACTATATATTTGTTCCGTGCCCTTTTAAGATAATGAAGATTGAAAGGTATCCTCGGGGGCAGCCTGTCAGGGCTCCAGCAGATGCCTATAATATTAGAGAAGAGATGCAAATGCACTGGGATATAGTACGGGTTTTATCTGAGAGAACTAACATTCAAATTTGGGTGTGTGCCAATATCATTCATCTCTTTAATGATGATACCACAATTCCCTTCATTATACGTTATCGAAAAGGGCCCATTAATAATCTTGATGCTGATGCTTTGAGAGAGGTTCGACAAACACTGGGAGAACTACGGGCTGTTGCAAAGAAGGTTCATAGTACAATCCAGAAAATAAAGAAGGAGGGGAAGATGTCTGAGTGCTTGTTAAAAGCTTTGCTGACCTGTCTAACTTTTGAAGAATTAGAACATGTGTCTGATCCATATAAAACTGGGAGCAAAGGCACCAAAGCACAGAGAGTTAAACAGTTGGGATTAGAAGGAGCAGCCAGAACACTACTTGAGAATCCAGGGCAGCTCAATCTGCCGTCTCACATTAAACCCTGTGTTAAAGAGCCTCAAGCTGTCACCCTGGATAGAGTGCCGTGGCATCACAGCTCACAGGAACCTCCAATTCCTGGGCTCGGGCGAGTCTCTTGTCTCTGCCCCCCAGGGCTTCCATCACTCCAGGATATCGAAATAGGAGTGCAGCATATTTTGGCGGACATGATTGCTAAAGACAAAGAGACGCTTGATTTTATTCGACAATTATGCCAAAGTAGAGGCATTTGTATCCAGTCATCTCTGGCAAAAGTGTCCTCCAAAAAG
>CAUYRH010106207.1:0-20357 GCA_963574655.1 Perodicticus potto | reverse complement strand
AAAAAGAACTATATTAGCTATGGCTTCATATTATTGGTAGCAAATGAAGGCCTTAAAACTGCCCATATTTAATACGATGCTATAATTAGCTTTTCTTGAATTAGAACCAACTCTCTCCTGTTGACTTGCAGGCAGAAGTTGGTCACACATGGGTGGAAGTTCCGTGCTCTCTTCCCACCCCGTGGCCTTAGACAAAGCCCTTTCCCTCTCAAAGACGACTGAATCTCTCACCCTGTCACCCTGCAGGTGACTGATGAAATGCAGCGGGGAACCTTTCTTTGGGTGTATTATTAGACCAGGCAGAGTCATGCTATGTTTGTGGCAAAATCTCTGTTTAAAATAAAATTTCAATTGGCAATGGTTACTGAAGGATTAGTCAAGAGTAAAGCTCGAGACTGCTAAATAGGCAGTAATAAATCCTTTCTGAGACTCCCTGAGGTCATATGAAAAGGTATTGGTTTTAGGGACAGGTACAACATGAATTTAAATACCTGCTCTATCTCTGAGAAATTGTAGGACCTCAGGTAGCTGATGCACCTCTCCTCACTTAGAAAATGGGGACAAAGAGTCAACATACATAAAGTTCTGACACACAGTAGATGCTTAATAAAAAGACACTATTAATACCACCCTGATAAATACTTCCTCCAGTGGAAAAATGAGTAACTTTGAAGAAGCCACTTTATCAGCTATTGGGTAACTATTTCATTGACAATTATGAGTAACTATTGGGGGAATGAGAGAATTACTTACTGAAATACTAATTTGTGTCTTTTTTTCTCACCTCTAACTTATTATTTCAAAAGAGTTGCCCGGCCTTTGGTATTTCCTTGTTTTAAGGGTTTTGCAGAGCAATAAAGAAGTTGTTTCTGGAAAATAACACTTCCTTTCAGAAAGACCCAGCCCAGGTGTGTATGTGCGGGAGGTGGGGATAAGGGGCTTTTGATGGGAAGTTTTCTAAGCCCTGCCAAGACAGGGGGCTGGTGCATCTGTGAGAAGTGAAAACGCTCACTCTGCAGGGCCAGACCTCAGAGGGGAGGCTGCCTGGTACTGCTCAGACACCAGTTCTGGAGCAGGGTTTAAAAGCACCATCTGTGGACATCCAAAGGACAAGACATTTATAAAAGGGGGCGTAATTGATGGAAGACCCTCCAGAATTTTTGCTGGACTCTGGTGTTAGAGGTAGTGGAGGGGAGAGCCTCAATAATATCTGAAACTAAAGCTCCTGTGGCATGGACTCTTGGGGTTAGATTTACGTTGACTTCCAGAAAATAAAGAAATATGACATTTCTTGTATAAATGAAGAGTCACACCTGCTATCATTGTGAGGCACTGAAGAATGCAATGATGAATGTCTCTCTGCTCTTACCTCCTCTTTGGGAGCTGCAGAAGGCCCTAAGACCCCTCCGTGAATAACAGAGCAGCACAAGATCTCGACACGGTACAAGCTGCAGTAAGTCTTCTCAGTCAGGAGACATAGACAGTTGAGTTTTGCAAAAGGCAGACAGTCAGTAGGGTGGACAAAATTTCCTCCTGGAGGGATGTGTTACCATGCACCCTCCCTTAATCATTGCATGCCAATAAAATTATTATGTAATTGCTGTAGCTGTAAACTCATAAAACTTTGTAGACCCTGATGTTCTTTTGGAAAAATGCCTGCTTGATGTGAAGGAGAGGTTTGGAGCCTGGTGATCGAATTCAGAGCTGTAGAGTTAATGAATTCCATAAAAGGACTTAGAGTGTTATCCTCGTGGAGTTTGAGAACAGAGAGGGCCTTCAGAGGTCAACTAGTCCCTCCTACCCCTCCTGTTCTCCACCTCCTCCCATTTTACAGAGTTTAGACTGAGGCCCACATAGAATCTGGATTTAATGAAGCCTCAAGGTTGTTATTTTGAGAGACCACTGAGATGGTCAAGGTCTTGGAGCAGACCAGGAATGTTAAGACCTCTATTTCTTAACTGTTGTCACTGCTGTCTCTTGCCTGGACAGATCTATTTCCTAACTGGAAGTTTAATGTCTGTCTCTACTGAGCTCTGATTAATGGTCCTAAATCACTGTTTTTATAATGTTCCTTTTTTGTTTACAAACTTTAAATGATTACTCTATTTAAGAAAAAATCCAAGCTTTGTAGTTTGGCATTCAAGGCTCTCTGTGATCTGATTCCAACCCAATCTTCCGAGCATGTGTCCTTCTGATCTCTGTGCACGAGTTTGGCCAGGAGGGGTAGCTTTCCTGCTAGTTCTCCTGCTGTTCTCTCCTGTGCCTTTGAGAACATTCTTCTCTCTGCTTAGAATGCCCCTCCAGCCAACGCTTATCCATCCTTCAAGGCCAGATAGCTTGTTCTTGCCTCTGAGGCGTCTCCCTGGGGTAAGGGAAACAGAGTATCATGTGGACCTGAGACCTTACTCTACCACTTAAGTCCTGGGAAACTCTAGGAGGGTAACCGAATTTCTCTGGGGCTTAGTTTTCTGTCAAATGGGTATGTCCATAACCCCTGTGGCCTTGCTGCAAGATATGTTAATCATTTTATAAAGCACTCAACACAGTTCCTTGGACATAGTAAATGTCCAAGGACATCTCTACTCTATATGGCAACATTTAATTTTGCATTTTAGTGATTACATGTTATATTTTCCCATTCAATCAAAAATCCCTTGCAGTAAGATCATATTTTCTTCTAGCTTATCTCTATTGCCTTTTCCTCTACACAGTAGGTTCTTAAACTTACGGAAGGGCTGACTTTACAAAGGTAAAAATCCTGATAAGAATTTCTTTGCTGCCACTTTATCTTTCTCTAAAACTTTTTTTTAAGTCAGTTTTCTTAGATACATGCATCCCATACATGCATTTCATAGAAGTACAGAGGACGGTTTGTGAAGTAGCTGGTGGGAATTTGTAAATTTCAATTACATCTTGGGAAATTTTGTGCGTGTGAAGGACACAGGTCCTTAACTCACCAGGCCAACTCGATCGCCCCATTTTCCAGCATGTAGTTTCTGGTCTGTGTGATATTCCTTAGGGGGAAAAATGGTTTCAGGGTCAAGTGTTTGGAAAACATTGGATTCTAACTAACCCACTAAAATGTGTGAGAAGTCCTCCAGTAAAGAAACCAGCATTTGATAGCTAATAAGAAGAGCTAACATTTGTTACACTCTTATTATATGTCACTTTTATTATATGTTTGGTAGTAGGCCTTCACATGAGTTCTCAAATTTAGAAGATGAATGTGGATATTATCTTCATTTGATAGACAAGAAAACTGATATTTGAATGGATCCAAGTTCACACAACAGTTAAGGGGTGGAGCTGGGACTTGAAGTCATACATTTGTGAACCCAAAGCTGGAGCTCTGGTCTACTGTGGTGCTTTCAACATTTCCAAATTTGCCTGACCAGGCAATACTGTGATTTCTCCTCTTATTAATAACCCATGAGATTTATATTCTTGGGAAGACATTTGGGGAGAGTCTTGCCACCCCCAAGCCACTTGGTTCATGGACTCAGCCATGATCCTTCTACCTCTGTGCCCTGGCATACCAACCTCTGCATGGATACCCTTGTCCCTCTTGGTTTCTCATGATATTTTACTCATTTCTAGGGTCTAGTTCAAATGCAAGTCTGTGGGGGAGCTTTCCTTGATTTCAGCAGGCTCATATGCAAAGCGCCCCTTTGTGCTGTCACAGAACTTTCTGCACTGCTTGGTCTTTGTCTGGGCCGTGTTCAGAGCCTTGGTAAAACATCTGGGGACATTCAGTTAGGGCTTACTGAGCCCCTTGATAACTCCTACTGCCCCTGATCCCTGAACTTGGGCTTTTTCAGATCCAGCTTCACAAATTTGGGGCCTGAGACTATACCCCAAACGTGGGCTAAGCCTGGTTCTCACCCCAAAACCACTCCCAGCAGCTCAGTAGTTAAACTCTTCCCTGACCGAAGCTGCCTTTCTCTCCCTTCCTCTCTGAGACGAGGAAGCGTGATTAGGTCACCCTGGGCCTCTCTCTTCAGCGCCCTTTTTGGGACAACCCTGACCTGTCCTTTCCAGGGCTCTGTCCAGGTCCTATTACAAAGCCCCCCAGTGATTGCGCCTCGAATGAGTCAGCTGGCTGGGTCTGAGTTAGCAACCCCATCTTTTTGTTTTTGTCTTCTCTGGGGGCTTCTTGGCCCTGGGGTGGAGGCCTGGTGGACCCAGCTCGCAGAGGAGCCACGAGCCTCCACCGAGCTATGGTGGGAAGTGGCGCCGTGCGGCTCCTCTCACACCAAGCCACACCCGTCCCCGGGGACCGCTGGCTGTCCCAGCTCCCGGCTGCCCACGATGAGGTAATGGGTGGAGCCCTGGAGACCCTGCTGCGCACAGGGTGGGGGCTTCCCCGACTGGCCCAGGGACGGGCCAAGGGGACAGGAGGCAGACTACCACAATCGTGTCATCGGTCCAGCCCACTGCTCCCTCGCCTGGTCTGGGGCCAGTGCAGACACCAGAATGGAGGGAGGAAAGGGCACAGAAGATCCTAGAAAGAGAAGGGCCATGACTCGGCAGAGGCGGTCACTTAGGCCATTCACGAGGAGAGGTGACCGCGTCTTTCAGCCGCCTTGCCACGCGTTGACCCAGCTGCCTTCTCCCTGTGTAAGACGTCCTCCTTCTGACCTTATTCCTTGCCTTTCATTGAGACCATACAGCAGAGGAAGCTGCAATAATCCACCTTATGTAACTTTAATTTGACACAGAAGGAAAATAGAATCCAGAAACAGAAAAAAAGAAAATGTGGAAGAAAGAGGAGCCCTTTTAGCCGAAGAGCTGTGTCCTGGGCAGCCCTCACATTCTCACCAGACCTGGGCTGGTTTGCTGATGCTTCTGTGCTGATGGGTTCTGAGGTCACCAAGGTGTCCCCAACCACCCAAGCTCAGTCAAACACACAGGGACGTTTAAACCTCTGCTTGTGAGCATGCGTGTGTGTGTGTGTGTGTGTGTGTGTGAAGGAATGAACGTAGGCTGCAATTAACTCTTAGCCTACTGGAGAAGTCTGAGATTTCCGTTTGTCTGTTTTTTTTGCACCTGGAATTCTGCCTTGGAAAGATGGGAATGCTGATAGCAGAAACTTTCTCAAGGAAATAGAAAAAATGCTTACGTGTCCACCTCAAACCACAAGATATTTGCCATATGAGCGATGCATAGCAAAGCAAGCACATACCTTAGCCTCTCTGCTCTCTACCTGCCTCTGAGGCACTACCAAAAAGGGAAAGTCAGCCCCGTTCAGACAATGACACTGTCTGCCAACCGCGACGCAGATTCAAACGAATGTCGTGTGGAACCATTTCCCCCCCCCTCAGGGCACTGTAATATCTGTAACATCCCCCCATGTCGTTACGAAAAGTCAAGTGATTGATTTACCTTTAAAAAACACATTCTGCAAAACAAATTTGTAGGCAGTCACAGGAACCATGTTTGAGAGAATTTGGGGAATGATATTTTAAAGTCTTCCTTGGGAGAGATTTCTGAGTTCATGGAAGACCACAGCTCCGGAAGTTGAGTTGCAAATAATGGAATAAGAAAATACGTATACGCTGACCTTGGTGATCACAGCCCATCACCACACTGGCACAAATGCTAGGCTCATCTAATTGGAGATTTTGAAGACCCCCCCCCCCACGCTTCACATTTTCTAAGTGAAATGACATTTTGATACAGTGAGAGATGTTTCACAGAGGTTTGTACATCAAACAAAGTAGAAGGCAGGACGCCTTACTGCGGAGGGCTCCTAACCTCTGATTTATTATTTGCTGACATATTTCCACAAGTTCCTTCATTTCTTTACAATCAGCCGTCTTAAGTTCTCGCAGTAAATAGTCTGAGGAAGGTCAAACAGGAGGGCAAAGAAGCAAAACCGCAGTGAAAATGGTAGCTTACCTTTTCTGGGCATTGCTGATTATCAAACGTTTTCCCCAAGCAGGAGGCTTTCTTGCTTTGGTCGTTCCATGAATTTAGAAACCATTAAACAATTGCAAGCAGAATTAAGTGTTTATTACTCAAAGCTGCTCCCAAACAAAATGCAAAAAATAACTTGGTGAAAAATAAAGTGCTCGTGTGAGCATGAGAATGTGTTTGAAGCTTGGAGCTCATGCTGTCGTACAAAGTTTTGCAACTGTCTTTCTCGGTTTAAACAACCTCCCACTCCTTCTCCCAGGCACTTGCCAACTTCTATAATTTAAAGCAACTGCGATCCTTCCCATAATACTCACATTTCAAAGAGCTTAATATATACACTAGTTAGGAACGAGCGGGAGAGGGTCGTGTTCTTCTGCAAACCTCAGACTGAACGAGAAGAAAGCAAGAGTGTCAGGTATCCAAACAATTCTTTTTTCTTTCTTTTACCCATTGCTGTCCTCTCCATGTTATTTCCAGTTGCTTTCGCCTTTTAAAGTGATGCCTAAGGAACAAATGGCATCATCATTTCACTGGAAGCAAAAAAAAAAAAAACCCAAAAGCAAAAACACAGGAAAGTTTATACCCCAACTATGGCTAGTGATATCAGGGGAATTGTATTTTCAACCATCAAGTTTGCTAGCAGAATCATTTCCATACGATCTGTCCCTAATTTGCTTGAGAATTTAAAATTATTGTACCTGGTTTTTACATGCAAGGGAAAAATACACACCTAAAATGATGTTGTTGGCATTGGCCTTATTTTAAACTTTGTCCCATCTGAAAATCATAAAGCCCAGGAAAGAGACTTATTTTTCCGGAGCTGTGTATGTAGTTGAATAAATCTCCTGACATTTTCTCATGTCTAGTACTTTTCCTTGACATTCACTAAACACACACACACACACACACACACACACACACACACACACACACACACACTCATTTGTGGATTCAAATTATAGGAAACTTAAAGTGTGATAAACTGAAAATGATGATTTTTAAAAATATTATATAGTATATTTAAAAAAAGGTCTTGCTTAATACTTGATTAAATAATAGATGCTCAATAAATCCTGAGTGAAGGAATAAAGAGTCACACATTTGTTCAGATCAGTCAATAGTTTTGGTAATTTTGGGTTGCATATATTTTCCTATCAGGGATGGTTAGTATGATGAAGCTTGTACAGCAGATAAGGCATTCATTAATGGATACTTACAATGTAATAAAAACCCCTAAATAAAAAGAAAATATCAGTTAAATAAATAGACTATCTGTAGAGAATAGAAATATTGACATGGGCACAAACTATTAAGTATTTTCACTGTGAAAAGTTATGCAAACAAACTTCAGGATAAAAAATTCTCATTCATTGTTTCAAAAACTATGGATTTTTTTCCTTTAATGGCCACAGCCCAATTCCCTGCTAACTTCTGGTAAGATCAGCTTCTAAATGATCACCTCGGGGTGAGACCTCAGTGCACCTTGGAATCTCATTTGTTTCTCTAAAACCTGAGCTTTGGGAATGGATCTCTAGGAAGGAGAGTCGCACAAAGGGATTTCTCTTTTCTTAAACCAGAAAACAAAAACAATCATCTCTAGAAACTTTGTTCTGTGGATGTGATGTTCAAGACATTTTTATGCTGTTCCTTAAATCGCTAAACCATATGCAATGCTGAGACTTTAACAGACTAATCATGTTCCTGGCCTTTGAATCCTGACTGCCAACCACTATATTATTGTTTTGAGTTTTCAAAAGGAAAGCCACCAAAACTTTCTTGTACCTTTTCTGTGTTGCAGAAAGTATGGATTTTTTTCTGCTATGTTTTTGAGTCAACTAAAGTCACTATTACGCATTGGAAAGAGGATAATACTTCTGATTGAAATTGTGAAAAGAGAGAAAAAATCTAAAATACGGGGAAATAGGTTATTGGTTTGCTGTGAAAGCAGAGAAGAGGGTGAATGTTTTCACTCTGGGTTTTACTGGGGAGAGGTCTGTAGGTACAGGTACTACTATAGACCTGGATTCCAGGATCTACCACATTTCCAATTGTGTAACCTTGAATGTGTTACTTAATTTCTTTAACTGATAGTTTCCTTAACTGTGAAAGATTAAATACAAATATGTCAAAACAATGTACCTGCATATGTTACAGACTGCATTTATTTGACAAATAATGATTAAGTACCTCATGAGTATCGGGAATTTAGCAAGACGTATTTAGGAGTCACTGAGATTTAGGGATGTTCATCACAGCAGCTGGCATTACCTTTCCTGACTAGTGTCAAAACTGGTAATGGATATGAGAGGCTGCTCGTCAAAAACCGAAATTCGGTGGCATTGGCTTAATAAGGGGGTGGCAAGAGAACTGACACCAAAGGCTAGAAAGAAGAAGTTCCCTGTTTTGCAGTGACAAAATATTTGGTGAAAATGAGCCCTATGACAACTCTGAAGGCAATGTGTGCTAATTAACCTATGACTGGAGGGGAAAAGGATGGGGAAAAACCCCCAAACCCTAGCTGTGTATGTCAACTGCTATTGACCAGGAGAGAAATGGCTAAATTATAAACAGAATTAAAAGGGGGTGTGGAGAGAGTACCTAGATTTGATGGCCTGCAGAAGTCTAGCAATTTTTTTTTTGGGGGGAGGCTTGTATTACTAAAATAGCCTATAAACCTGTACTAAAAATGTCTTTCAAGACTAAAAACAACTTCCACTGGCAGAAGGCCAGCTGTTGGCCTGCAGGGAGAAAGGCTCCCCAACACTCACCTCTGAGGTGTCCAGTGACAAGCTTGGACAGGGGGTATTCCCTGGAGAGCAGATCTGGGGCTACTTCAACAGTCTTTTCTACCTTCAAGGGCAGCGGGCTCTTTACCAGGGCTGCCTGGCCAGCCTGAGCATCAGCAGCTGCTGGGTGTTTCTTCCCTTTCCTAAATGGGGGTTGTTATTGTGGAGGTCCTGTCTCTGTTATATCATTTGGAGAGAGAGACAGAGAGAGAAAGAGAGCGATAGAAAGATAGATTGATTTGTAAGTTAGTTCACAGATCATTGTCTTTGTAGTTCCTAGGTCACTGAAACAAGAAACAGTCCAGCGTTATGTAAAGAACTTCCCATAATCCAGAAGTCCTGGCCTCCGAGCTGAACGCAGTGACCGGATAGAATTCAGTGCTGTTGCCTTTGAGGGAGGGAGAGGCATGTACTGTTCGGAAAGAGGGAAGGAAACTGATCCTTGGTAACCGAGGGTAAACGCTGGCAGACTCTGTGGGTGCTGACCGGTGTCCCTGTGCCCTTTGCATTTCCCAGCCTCGCTGCACGGTGCTGTTGAGCGGCTGATTTCCGGCCAATGGGATGTGAGCAGAGGTGGGGGCGTCCCTGGGCCGAGGGGGTCAGAGGGGTACCCCAGCCGCTCCACATTCTGTCTCTTCTACTGCACACGGCGAGAAGCGAGACTTCCAGAGAAGGTAGGTCCTGCAGTAGAAGGGGTCCCACACCCTCAGCGCTGCCCGCTCCGCCGCTTGCTGCCCCGGGAGCCAGTTCACCTGCAGGAGTCGCTGCTGAGTAGCGCACGCACTTCTGCTGTGCTCCGCCTTTGCGTTTTGGGATATATTTTTCCGAGTTAGTTACTGTCAGTTGTTCTAAAACAGGTACCTGAAGATTCATGGGAGATTAAATGAATCTAGCTATCTGTCTCTGTATGTATGTATGTATGTATGTATGTATGTATGTATGTATGTATGTATCATCTATCCGTCCGTCCGTCCGTCCGTCCATCCATCCATCATGTATATATCTTTGAGACAGAGGATCTCACATTGTCGCCCTGGGTACAGTGCCACCACGTCATCATAGTTCACAGCACCGAGTTTGAGGTATCCGCCACAATGCCCAGCTAGCTTTTCTATTTTTTAGTAGAAATGGGGTATCGCTTTTGCTCAGCCTGGTCTTGAACTCCTGAGCTCAAGTAATCCACCTGCCTCAACCTCCCAGAGTGCTAGGATTCCAGGAGTGGAAATAATTTATTTGAAGAATACATAACAGGGAACAACATGGTAATAAGTGCTCAATAAATGATATCTATTTTTCAAAACACCTTATTTAATGTATACGACTTGATGAGTTTGAAGCCAAAGTATTCACGGATGAAACCATAGTCAATGCCAAAGCCTTATCCATCTCCTCCAAAAGATTATCCCCACCCCCTTTACTTATTATTATCATGATTTTGTGTTAAGAACGCTTGGTATACTATCTGTCCTCTTAGCAAATTTACACATGCAAATACGGTATTGTTAACCTTTGGCTCTATGCTATGGGGTAGATCTCCAGGACTTAATTCATCTTATACAATTCAAACGTTTTACACTTTGATACCTATTTTTATATTAACCATAAATCTCTACTTTCTTGTTCTTACAAAGATAATCCAGCTAAGTGCCAGATGTGAGTACTTGTACAAATTTAAAGTTTATAAATTGGGTGCTAATGGGCTAAGTAAATTGAAAACCATGGGAAGATTAGTGAGAGAAAGGTGTTGAAAACGAAATTTATTCTACATCTTTTGAAAACATATGCATTTATTAAGAAAATTGTGCAATGCATTACTGCTAAATTTCATGAGCCACCTTCAAAGCAGAGGACAAAGGAAGTTATAAACTCCAAGTTACAAGCTAAGTATTTTCCTTAGCACTTAACTATTATAAACTCCACTTCCCTGAAGATCTGTTTTACTGTGTGTCCTGACATTGACTATTCCAGGCTGTTTCTTAGTGGAAATAGGGGAAATGGTCATTGTTGCTGAGAGCAAAGTTTTCAAAAACTGCCCTTCACTAGGCCCGGTGCTTTTCCCGCTTGCCTTGAACTGCCTCCAACATAGGAACGGAAGGTCCCAGTTCGTGCATTTTGTTTCTACCTCAGATATTTAGCATACTGCCACTACAATGCAGCTTCCTTCATTCCATAGATTTTTTTTTTTAAATGAGTCAGACCCTTTTCTCCTCTATCATTTTAAATCAACAGCAGCAGTTGTTACCAAAATTCATTGAGCATTAACTATGTACTGGGCACAGCTTTACGTGCACTATGAATAATATTAACTTATTTTATTCTCCCAGCAATCCAGTGAAGCAGGTGCTAACTTCGTTTTTGTTGTACAGAAGGGAAAACTGAAGCACAGAAAGGTTAAGTGGCCAGCCCAAGGTCACACAGCTGAAATGAAGCAAATTCGGGATTTGAATCTAGGTTGTTGGGTTCTAGCAATCTGAGCTGGTGGAAACACATTCTCTATGCCAGATGAAGAAAATATGCTTAAATCATGTTAGCTTCCACTACTAACATGAATACAGATAATCATGTTAGCATCCACTTAGATAAGATGAATACAGATGACTTCTCAGAGATTTTCTAAACTGCTGGAGGTAGGACCCACTTCCCTATCTGAATGTAATTAGAAAGCCTGAACACTTTTCACATATTAAGCTTTGTGCCCTTATAGTTAACTTTATGTCTTCTCTCTTGCTTGCATGTAGCAGCTAAGCTTTAAATTATGCCCTGAAACCCAGGTAGCTTCACTTGGATTTTATAATGAAGCCGAGGCCAAGTTCTATCAACCATATGAAGATGTCAAAGAAGACGCCACAAGAGAAATGAACCTTGCTGGGAAACTCGTCCTGCTCTTGAAGACAACGGTTTGAAGATTGGAGATCAACTGAAATGTTCTTTATTTAGAGTGGCAGGAAATGATCCAACCCAACTTCAAGGTGAACCCGCTTAGGAGGCACTGACCCTCCTCACTGTGGTCAGATGAGGCACAGAAGCCCATGTTGTGCTTGTCGCCATTACACATGAGCAACAACAGGGGAAGAGGTCATTTCTTTGAGTCTGCAGCCTCCCACTCTCTTTCATGGTTTTTGGTCATGAAGAGCCAATGTGAAGTCCCTTTTTACTTTCCTGGTGATTGAGGGCAATAGTTAGGTAGAACATCAAAACTAGGAAAGGAGACTAGAAAAGGCGTGTTTGTAGACCACAGGATCATAGATTGAGAATAAGACATGAGAGTGTTTCAATCGGCTCTCTCACTGTATTTCTGACCCACCTGCACAGATTTGGCTGTTGACCGCACCATCTCTGCTCAGTGCTCCAGAGAAGGGACACTACGATGACACGCAGGTTAAAATAATCCTTTGAACAACAGTGAGTGTTCCTGCTCTGTTTTCCACAAATAGGAGCCTTTCAAATATCTAAAGGCTGCTCTCATCCTTTCCCTGGCCCCATCAGCTTCATCTTCCTTTCTTCAAGTCCAACCAATGTAGCTGTTTCAACTTCCTTTAAGCAACATGATTTCAATCAGGTTACCATCTTGGTTGGCTGCCCTCCAGTGAGCCAATCTCCAATTAATGGCTAATGACTCATGAGCAGTGTAGCAAAGTGACCCAGAGTTCAACAATCTGAGTTACAGTCTTGACCCTGCCATTGGCCACTCTTGGTCTCTGCATATGTGGTGCCTACATCACTTGTTCTAAAGAGCCTTAATGGTCCTTTGACTCTCAGCACTTTGCAGAGTCTTTTGTCACAAGTCA
The DNA here is from genome assembly GCA_963574655.1 of Perodicticus potto. Lineage (NCBI taxonomy): Eukaryota > Metazoa > Chordata > Mammalia > Primates > Lorisidae > Perodicticus > Perodicticus potto. The sequence goes on along the minus strand of CAUYRH010106207.1, from coordinate 7,867 downwards.
GGCATTCAGCATTTAGACTCTGTTGAGCAATCCAACCTCTCCGCTGGCATTATTATTGCTTTTCTAATGCCTGCTGGGTCTCAATTTCTGGAAATAGTGGATCCCCTTCACGTTTAATATCTCTAACTATATCATAACTATGTGCCCCAAAGCCACTCCTCCTGAATTGCCTAATTCTGTCATTAATACCACAGTCTGCTCCAGTGCTGTGAATTTGAAACATATGTTATTGGTTTTCCTCCTCTTCTTCCCCAAAGCATTCAGTCATCAAATCCTCAATGTCCTTTCTTTATTATAGCTCTAAAATTGGCATCCTGGGTCACTTCTATTATTATTATTTTTTTAACCACACTGTTTCCCTGGACTAACTATTATCTGTGTGATTATACTCTGAAATACTCCATAGAAAGAGACATATGGTAAAATAAGTTTGGATGATGCTAGTTATGTATGGGAATCTCCAAGAAGGGTATATCAAGAAATTATATATTTTATTTTATTTTTTTTTGAGACAGAGCCTCAAGCTGTCACCCTGGATAGAGCGCCGTGGTATCACAGCTCACAGCAACCTCCAATTCCTGGACTCAATCAAGTCTCTTGCCTCCGCCTCCCAAGTAGCTGGGACTATAGGTGCCCGCCACAACGCCCGGCCATTTTTTGGTTGCAGCCGTCATTGTTGTTTGGCGGGCCCGGGCTGGACTCGAACCCGCCAGCTTAGGTGTATGTGGCTGGCGCCTTAGCCCATTGAGCCACAGGCGCCAAGTCGAAATTATATATTTTAAAAAGCCCCGAAACTTAGTGACTTCAAACAGTAACCATTTACTATTCTTTATATAATAAATCTGGGGTTGTCTGAGCAGTTCTGATCTTGGCTGTGCTAGGCTGTGTAGTTCTTCTGGTCTTGGCTGAGGCTCATAAGTCCAGTGGTCTTTGGCTGTTGGCTGATCTAAGATGGGGTTGGCTGGGGCACCTGGCACTGCCTCATGTGGCTTTTCCTCCAGCAGGATAGTCTGGATATGTTTTCATGCAATTAAAAGTCCAGGAGAAAAGTTGGGAATAGTCAAGAACTTTTACAAGTTTTTACTTGCATCAAGTTTGTTACTGACCCATTGTTCAAACCTTGTCTCATGCTCAAGCCTAATGTCATTGTAGAATAGCCCACCAAAAGACACGGACATGGGGAATTATGAAAAATTTGTACCATAGGAGCACTCAATCTTTTACTAAAGAGTAAAATATTCCATGTTTTGCAAACAAACAAACAAAAGAACCCCAAACACACTTGAATCAAAGAATACTTATTTTGAGAAGAATTACATATCAATTTTATGGTACAAATACTGTGCAAAACACATTCAAATAGGGGTTGTCCTATGTTAATGATACAAGTGGGAAGAGGGAGAATATTTCTACCCATCTGCTCACTGCTCATCTTCAGCTCGCAGAAGAGAAAGAGATGATATCACTGACTCCCTTTTCCATAATCTTTTTTTCCTTGTCTAGTTTCCCTCTAACAGAAAAAGAGTTATAATCTGCTTGGTCCAAGACTGAAATTCACTGACCAAGGTTCACTATGGGTGGGGACACAACCTTGAGAGTGTAGGGTTTCTCTTGTTGCATTCTCTTTCTATTCTCTGTTGGAAAAGGGAGATACTCTTCTTCCCAGGGTGGGCAGTCCTCTCGCCTGCAGGTCTTTTTCTGTTTCCAGGTGATGTGAATGATTTTCAATTTCCTGCTTTCCTGTCTGTAGTTACAGCAAGTCATCTCTCCACATGTGGAAATGTCATTCTTTCACTTTCTTTGAGATTTCTGGTCTATACAGTTGATCAAAAAACTAGACTCAGCCCTGGCTTTGCAGTTTTGGGGGTGGGAGGCTGGGAATAGCAAATCTTTCTTCCACTTTGAAGGATAAGACTTGTGCTTTAAGTCAGTTCTCAGAGATCAGTTTTTCCCCAACCGAAGGGTGGTAGTAATGGGCACCCGCCCAGCTATTAATGAAAGCATGACTCTATTCCTCACTGGGCTACTCATTCTTGCATACACGGTCTCTTGGCAGAGTGAAGTCCTGCTTACAAGGACACTCAGTGCTTTCAGGCTGCGGTTGTTTATCCTGCACGGAGGCCTCTTACCACTTTCTCCTTTATGTCATAGTTCTTCACGCGTGTGGCTTTTTGTGATTTTTGTTCTATGCTAAAGTCTAAGTTTCTCAAGGTCTGGGATCATGTCTTAAGCTTCCTTGTAACTTTCTATTATCCATGGTGTTTCACACAGTAGCTTGTATTTACATAACACTAAAACTTTTGTCAAAGGAAGCCATGTAAGAGCGATACTATTTGAAAGGCTGTGTTGTGAAAATATCCTCAGGTCTAGAAAGCAAATTTCAGGGATGCATGCATGTTTTCATCTGCTTTCAAACAGTCTTTAAGTGCTACCAGATACAATGGGATTGGACATTCTCATATTGTGAACCCTAATAAGAAAAGAGGTGGACCGTGAAATTGAAACAATTATATTCTGATGGTAGTTACCACCAGAACTAAAGAGGCAATGGGAAGGAATTAGGGAAAATATTTTTGCTTGGTTTTGATTTCAGGGAAGGACATTCTCTTTTTTTTAGGATATAAAAGCATAAGTTTATTTTATTTTAGAGAAGGAGAAGAGATGAAAGCTGAGAATGAGAGAAGGCAAGATGGGGGAAGAGCGAGAGAATGGTGTGGCATCCCAAAGAAAGAAAGGAAGAATGCCTATGCCTGGCCCGACTTTTATTTTTGGATAAACTCATACCTGATTATGGACTATGATTCTTTCAATTCACAAATGGTCAAAATAAAATATTACACAAAACTTAAAAATGTTATACAAAATATAAAATGTCATAACAAACCTGTGAGAAGGTAAATCTTCAAACTTATTTTAGAATTAGCAAAAATTTGAAATAACATTGTTTATTGATAATAATGGTTCTTTAAATTTGATCACAATTTATGCTATAGGCTTCATTCTTCAAACCAAAATACTAGACTGTATTTGGAAAAAAGCTAATGGTTCAGTAATACGAAAGACACAATGGTATATACTTTTCAATGTTGTCAAAGTTTACAATATTTGTAGCATAAATGTGATGCTGTCCTATTGGGTAAGTTCTGTTCTTGTGATCTGATATATAAGCACAAACTGGACCTCAAATATATTGGTGAGAAATGTAGATTTACTGAAGGCTTTATAAGGAAATGGAGAAGAAGATGATGTCACATACTAGACAGCAAAACATAATCCAAATTTGCTGTTATGAGGCTGCTATCATATGAAACGTGTCCTTCCCCACATTCATGAGTTGAAGCCCGGATTAGCATCCAATGTGATGGTGTTTGGAGATGAGGCCTTTGTTAGGTAATTTGGTTTAGAGGAGTCTGTGAGAGTGGGGCCTTCACAGTGAGATTAGTGCCCTCATAAGAAGAAATGTAAGAGAACTTACTTCTCTTTTTGATATGTAAGAGAGGAGACAGCTGTCTCTAAACTGGGTAGTGAGCCTTTATTGGGCAACTAAAATGGTCAGCACCTTGATCTTGGACTTCCTAGATTCCAGAACTGTAGGAAATAATTCCCTGTTGTGTTGGCCACTTAGACTATGGTATTTAGTTATGGCAGTCTGTGCTGGCTAATACAGGGTAGTTATACCAGGACACTAAGTATTAACCAGAACTGTCCCCCACACTGAAATATATGACAGCTCTACCCATTAATCTCCTCTCTTTGCTTCTGAGTCTAGGTCTCTGCTCTTCCTACCTTAAAAAGTGTCTTCCATGTTAAATCACTAGGGGAATGTAGATTAAACATACAGTGTGGCAACAACATGACATGATTTCTTCCATAGCTAAAATGATAGTGCCAAGAGCTGGCAAGTGCTGAACCACTGGAACTCTTGTGCAGAGTTGCTGAGCGTGTAAAAAGGCACCACCCTGCAAAAACCTGACTGTGTAAAATGGCACCACACTGCAAAAACCTGACTGGCACTTGCATATAAAGATGAATGCACTCTTATCCTGAAGTCCAACAATTCCATTCTTGGGTTATTTACCCAAAGTAAATAAAATAATATGTCTATAAGAAGTTAATACAAAACTATTCATAGCAGCTAATTCTTGATAGGAAAATACTGAAAATAAATCTACATCTATAAGTGAGTAAACAATTTGTGCCATATCTATATGATAGCACACGACTCAGCAATAAAACTGGATGAACACAAAATTGTGCTAAATACATGCAATGGGATAGTTCAGGACAGAAGAAAAGAAGAATGTCTGATGTCTGATATATGTAACATAGATGAATCTCAAATACACCACGATGAGCCAAAGTCACCAGGCACAAAGGAGGGTCTACATTATGATTTCATTATATGAAATTCTAGAACAGGCAAAGCCAGTCTACAGTTACAGAACAGATCACTGACTGCCTGGACTGGTGGGGAGGTGGGAACTGAAGCAAAGGGGTTCTAGCAAAGCTTTTGGGAGTTTTGGGAACTTTGTATATTCTGATTGTGGTGTGGGTTACAGTGTTAGACAGTGGTCACAACTTGTTGAACTGTACATATAAAATGGTTTCATTTCTTTATATGTGAACTACACCTACATAAAACTGACTTAGAAAGAAAAAAAATCCTGATAGTATTATCTGCAACTTTCTTGAGAATTCTGTCTGACTTCCCTTCAGCCTCCATGCCCTCTTCAGAAAAGTGAGTGCTACCATATTTGCAAAATCCTATTTACTGATCCTCAAATGTGCCTTGGGGGGGTTTCATTTCTTCATATCACAGATGTCAGACAAATGTTAAAAAGTCTTGAAATGCACTATGGTTTAGTAGTCATTTTTATTTGTCACCTGTAAGCTGGTCTTATTTTATACATATTTATTTTACTTTGCTTACTTACATAGGCACAAGGTTCTAAACTCAAAATTCTAAAAATTTGGTGGCTTGCTACCTTATCCTTGGGACAATTTTCCTGTAAGTAAGCACCCATGATCATGCATATGAAGATACAAGTCCAGCCTTGGAGTAATTAAGCACCAACTTAAGTGGGGATTGGTTATTAAGTCATCCCAACTCATAAGCCACAAACACAACTCGAAAAATGGAGACTGGCATCTGGTGGCCAGCTGCTCAGACTCTTTAAAAATAGACTTTAGAAGACTTCCAGATGAAGCAAAGTAATGTAGGGGGTATCATTTAACTTGATGACATGACTCACCAGGCTTCAGAATTTGGTTCCCAAGAGTTTTCTTTGGAGCTGTTAAAATGCCAAAGGAGACAGTGGCTGATGGTGGAGATTGAGGGGTGTGGCATAGTATTTTCAGCAGGGCCCATGACGTTACTGAACCCAGTTTCCCTCCAGGAATGGAAAGGGAGTGTGCAGGAAGTTGTCAACTGTGGAGTTCCTCCAGGCCACCTCTTGGCCCACTCTGATGCCATCAGCATTCCTGGCTTCTGCTCATGGATTAGATCCAGCTCCACCAGGTGTGGAGACTGACAGCAGAGCCTGGGGCCACCAGGGCTGGGGTGATTTTGGGGTGATCGTTTCCATGTCTCTTGCCCACTCATCCCACGAGCTACCTCTTATGCCTCACTGCTTTCTCTAGGGCGGCATCCTTGAACAGAAGGATCATCAAGTTCTTTTACCCCAACTGAGGTTTTCCAAAAGCAGAAGCTCAGAGCCAGTACCAGATGTCCCCAGTGACAGCTGCCAAAGGCAGGTCTAGAGTCCACGTTTCCACCTCCACATACGCCTGCATTGCCTCCCAGCAGGCCCCACCTCCAACAGATGTGGACATGAGATTTGGAGGAGCCCAACATCCAAACCATGTCAAACCTTAATTAGCTTGAAGCAGATTCTTCCTCGGAATCTTTGGATAAGAACCAGCCCCACCAACACACCGACTTCAGGCCTGTAAAGACCTTGAATATGGAACCCAGCCAACCATTCACCCTATGCCACCCCCAACTTCTGACCTGCAGAACCTTGAACTAGTAAGTGGGTGTTGTTTTCAGTTACTAGACTTACAGTGATTTGTTACACAGGCTAACCTACCTGAACCTTTGCTGAAATGATGATGTTTCCAACTAAGCAGGTCCAGGTGGAGCCTGGGATTCTGCATTTCTAAGAAATTCTCTGGGTGAGGTGGTGACAGAGATTCAGCAGGTTTCAATAATTAGATGATGAGATGATTCTCTTTGAGATAAGCAGCCAAATTAGGGGATGGAATTATAATTATTCTATGAAGGGAACCTGAAAGTAATTGCAGGAGCAGGATGGGCAGGAAGGCAAAACATCTCTCAAAATAACACAGGCATCAGGCATCACAGTGGAGAGGATGCAGTGCATCCTCCGAAGTTGTTGTTCCTGATTATCCACATCTGCCTTCCACGATGTTGAAACCAAAGAAATCCAGGGTTGGCTGGTAGTTCTGGATATGGACAGAAGACTCACTGGGTATAGGAAGAGAGTTGAAGTGCACGGATTGAAGATTAGTAGCTAATCTAATTTTCATATAAGAAATGATTTCATGGCTCGGTGCCTGTGGCTCAATGGGCTAAGGTGCCAGCCACGTACACCTGAGCTGGCGGGTTCGAATCCAGACCGGGCCTGCCAAACAACAATGATGGCTGCAACCAAAAAATGGCCAGGCGTTGTGGCGGGCACCTGTAGTCCCAGCTACTTGGGAGGCGGAGGCAAGAGACTCGCTTAAGCCCAGGAATTGGAGGATGCCGTGAGCTGTGATGCCACAGCGCTTTATCCAGGGTGACAGCTTGAGGCTGTGTCTCAAAAAAAAAAATAAAAAAAATGATTTCACTTGCACAGTCCACCTAACTTTCCCAAGGAGAGTATTGCTATCTCCTTTTATTCACAGAGGCCCAGGGGCACCAAGACGTGGGGTTCCTCTGTACAAGTTTACTCAGCACTTCAGACTCAGACATTTACCGGAGTCCCTTCGCCTCTGCAACAGAAATCTTGCTATGCTGTGAACACATACCAGGAGGTTGCCCCAACCCCCAACATCCAGGGATAATGGAAAACTCTTCTTTGCTCTTTCCTCCTGGAGTGAGTGGAGAAACCAAGTGACCAGGGAGAAGCTCTTGGGGAAAGGGGTCCTGGGATGAGGGAGGCATCATCATGGGATACAGAGCAGGAAGGGGGCGCTGGAAGTTGGCAAGAACGTATGGGATTGGCAAATTCAGGATAAGCTAAGGTTATCAGCGTTCAAGAAATGGGGATTCTCCTGTTAAGAGGGGGATTATGAATTTTTAATGTGTGTAGATCAGACAAGAATTTTCAGAAACAACTTAATTCTCTTGATGGTGAGGTGCATGAACGTGTCCTGGGCAGCAGTGTGAAAATACTTAATGTCGCTGAACTGTACCCTTAAAAATGGTTAAAATAGTAAAATTTACATTATGTGTATTTTACCAGAATAAAATTTATGTTATGTGCATTTTACCAGAATAAAAAAATCAGAATTCAGTGGCAAATTACTTTCCTTCTCTGAGTCTCAATTTTCTCACCCATTGAAGAGCATGAAGCATCTGGCCTGCTCTGACTTGCCCATGTTCGTTCTTGTTGAAAATATGAGCTGCTCCCCTACCCGCACCTGCATGTGGGTCTCTAACTCAGTGGGATCCAGATGTGGCTGGGAGCCTATGTTTTTTGTTTTTAATTTTTAATTTTAATTTTTTAAATTATCTTTATCATTAAATCATAGCTGTGTACAATAGTGTAATCAAGGGGTACAATGTGCTGGCTTCATATACAATCTTAACTATTTTCATCAACCTGATTAACATAGCCCTCCCGGCAATTTCTCCGTGATT
>CAUYRH010106202.1:0-13061 GCA_963574655.1 Perodicticus potto | reverse complement strand
CAGCTCACAGCAACCTCCAATTCCTGGGCTCAAGCGAGTCTCCTGCCTCCGCCGCCCAAGTAGCTGGGACAACAGGCACCCGCTACAATGCCCAGCCATTTTTTGGTTGCAGCCTTCATTGTTGATTGGTGGGCCTGGGCTAGATTCAAATCTGCCAGCTCAGGTGTACGTGGCTGGCGCCTTAGCCCGTTGAGCCATAGTCGCCGAGCCATCCCAAGTGATTCTTATCTGCAGTCAGGGCTGAGGACCACTTTTTAAAATGTGCTTTTTCTACATAACATATCGAGCATTTATCAAAATTCTTTCCCTTTTGATCAATTTCATGCCTAACGAGGTTCACAGTTTATACTGTAAAGTATTTATACATTACAAGATAAAATGTCAAACATATTTTACTTGATATTTTTAAGATTAAAAGATACTCATAGTTAAGACTAATCATGCTTCATTTAGCCACAATGGTTTTCAGATATCCAAATTAATCACCACTTTTGACTTAGGTTATATATGTATTTCAGCTGTAAACAAGAATGATCCAAAATCCGAAATAAGGTTGTAGAGTAAAAACTGTAGCTTACTTGGCTACTGGGCAATACAAGCGCAGACAATCAACTCACTATTGGAGGGGCCTGGATACCAAGGTCTAGTGGCTTTGGCAAGATTATATCTCACTGTAGAAAAATACAACAATGAATACAGAGAAAATATTTTGCCACTTTGTAATTGTGGTTATCACATAAAAACCTTATAATGTGTGATACTTATTACATGCTTCTATGGAGCAAATCTGAATATAAAGTTCTCTATGAATCAATACTATTACATGGGAAAAGATGGCTACAAATTAAATGTTTCCATCATGCATATGGAAAAGTTACAAAAACACAGACAGTAAAAGTAATATTTACAAAAGTTATAAAAAATTACAATTATAGGGGAAAAATGCCCATCTCTGCTTTTATTCCACTGCCAATCCAAATCCTGAATATTTTTTGGATAGAGTTTTGAGAACTTTCTATAGACTAACCTGATTCTTCTGTTGCACTTATATTCTACTAGCTAAAATACCCTTGCTGATTTATCAAATTCTCCTACAGTTTAAAAACACAGGTCTTTTTTCATTAGTGGAAATAAAACTACAAAGTCCTAATATTCATCTGAGAAATACACCTTGCATAGAAAATTTCTTTAAGTCTGAAATTGTTTTATTAACTGAGCTACTAGAAGGATATCTCACAACTAGTTCGTATTATATGAAAGTTCACTACAAAGCAGTCACCACACATTTAGGATTTTTCTAAATATAAAATAAGTGGGTTTATAAAAATGCTTACCAAATAATTATCTCTTTATAACCTAGCAAGAATTACTTTCTTTCTGTGATGATATAATTCTAAGTGTTTTGGATGCCTTAATGTTCCAACTTTAAAGCAATATAAATAGCCAAAATTTACCTTTCTAACGGATACAATCTGTATCTGACTGAAAGCCTAACCGCGAGTCACAGCCATCAGTCATGCAAAGGCAAAGAATAAAATCTTTTAAACAGCACAAGTTTTCCACCTTAGACAAGACAAATTAAGCACTGGTTCCATCTTCTTCAATAACTCGATTCATGCTGGTGCCGTGTGTGATGTGGGTCATGGGATTGTTACTGAGATCTCTGATGCTGCTGTGTCGTGACTGTTCATTGAGGCGATGAGAACTGCTGTGCCTGGAGTGGTCGGTGAGTCGCGACATGCTGCCGTGAGCTAGTCTCTCCTCCACGCCTCTGTAACTGCAGGGCGTGTACCTGATACGAGAGAACACGCTAGAAAATAACACTAGTAATTTTCATGAAAGTGCCCCATTAAATGAAATGACCTGGAAACTAACAATGAGAAAGTAATAAACTTCTGATGATTTAGACTAATTTTATTAACACTATAGAATTCCTGAGATGGCCAAAAAAAGAGGGAGATAATTCAGTGAAATTCAGAATTATGGTACTATTTCCTAAAGAAGGGCAGAAGTCAAGGTTAAATAACTGCTGACTGGTTCGTAAGTATTCTTTTCTCATTTAAGAGTTTTGAGCAGGGCTGGGCGCAGTGGCTCACACCTGTAATCCTAGCACTCTGGGGGGCCAAGGTGGGTGGATTGCTTGAGCTCACAGGTTCAAGACCAGCCTGAGGAAGAGTGAGACTGCATCTCTAAAAATAGCCAGGCTTTGGTGGCAGGCGCCTATGGTCCCAGCTACTAGGGAGGCTGAGGCAAGAGAATTGCTTGAGCCCAAGACTTTGAGATTGCTGTGTGGTATGATGCCACGGCAATCTACCAAGGGTGACAAAGTGAGACTCTGACTCAAAAAAACAAAAAAACAGGAACAGTTGTGAGCAATGGGGTGGGTTCAGGAAGAGAAGGAACAAGAATAGAAATGTGGCCTTGCTCCTGAGTTTCTAGAAGACTGGTATAATTAGTAGTACAGCAAACTCAAATTTTAGTAAGAGATTAGGATTGGAAGAGGGAGCATAAGACAACAAGGAGGAATTAGTGTAACGCCCCCAAAAGCAGTGAACTTGGTAGGCAATGATGACAATGTGTGTCCACAGCTTCTTTCCGGATAGCCAAGTTTTCTTTTTCCTTTTCTCTCTCTCAGGTTTTTTGGAGATGGTCTCCCTTCGTTGTCATGGGAGTTAGCGTGCAGCGGCATCACACTGCTGGAGTAAAGGGATTCTCCTCCCTTAACCTCCTGAGTCGCTGAGACTATAGTCTCATGTGGGCTCAAACCCACCTTCAACCACCACTGCAAGGGTGCTAGGATGACAGGCACAAGCCACCATGCCTAACCCAGACAGCCCAGTTAACAACTGAATTAGCTACCTGTAAATCTTCATTACTTGTCATTAGGACTTGAGAATGTGAAGATGTTCTTTCATGTTTTGTAGAAACTACATGTATTTAGAAGTTACATCCTAGCACTTTGCAACTCTACCTCTGCTAAAGCAAATTCTCTACACCCCTATAGTCCAAGAGTGTGTGAGCTGCTTACATCTTACTGCAGTCTCCTCCTTCACTGTACTTATCTTGAAAAGCAATGGTTGTGGGAGGGCTGTTTAAATTTTTCTATTGTAGTCCTAATTCACTGAGTCCTCTTTGCCATGAGTAATGAGAGATTAGTTCTTGGCCAATCAAGGTAATGGAATCAAGCATAATGTTTTTATCAGTCCTTTGCTTACAGAGCTAGTATGCTAGTTATCAATGTTTCTGGCTTTCTATTGTGCACTTTCAGGGTAAGGACCATATTTTATTTATCTTTTAATCCCTAGTGTCTTAAAAATATTCATCTAAGACATTTTTTATTCAAACTTATATACTCTTTTTTTTGAAATTATTTGATTTAGGATAATAAAGCTCAAAGAAAACTGAGCATAATTTCTAACTGTAATTAATATATTAAGGAACGTTTCTAAAAACAAATAGATTATAGCAGGCTGTATTTTTTTAATAGTCATCAAAAGAACTAAACATAAGCACCTCTGATTTACTGTCAAAAAGCTTTCACCTACTATTCTTTCCTAGTAAGTTCATGACTCAGTGTAAATCAATTATAAAATTTAAAGATTTTAAACATAGATTTATATACTACAGAGGTGACCTTCTAAGTCTTACAGCAGTTTGTCGAGTAATATTTTCATTAGATCACTGAGTTTAAAAATTGAGAAGTCCTTTAAAAATTATCATTATTATTTTTAGATACAGAGTCTCACTTTATCACCCTAGGTAGAGTGCTGTTGCGTCACAGCTCACAGCAACCTCCAACTCCTGGACTTAGGTGATTCTCTTGCCTCAGCCTCCCGAGTAGCTGTGACTACAGACGCCTGCCACAATGCCAGCTATTTTTTTGTTGCAGTTTGGCCGGGGCCGGGTTCGAGCCTGCCACCCTCAGTATATGGGGCCAGTGCCCTACTCACTGATCCACAGGCGCTGCCCCAAAAATTATTTTATTTTTATTTATTTATTTATTTATTTATTTATTTATTTATTTATTTATTTTGAGACAGAGCCTCAAGCTGTCACCCTGAGTAGAATGCCATGGCATCACAGCTCACAGCAACCTCCAACTCCTGGGCTCAAGTGATTCTCCTGTCTCCACCCCTCAAGTAGCTAGGACCACAGGCACCTGCCACAACGCCCGGCCATTTTTTTTCGTTGCAGCCATCGTTGTTTGGTGGGCCAGGGCTGGATTCAAACCCTCCAGCTCAGGTGTATGTTGGCTGGCGCCTTAGCCACTTGAGCCACAGGTGCCCAGCCCCAAAATTATTTTTTTAAAAAAAGCATATCTTGGGGGGTGCCTGTCGCTCAGTGGGCAGGGCGTCGGCCCCATATACCGAGGATGGTGCGTTCAAACCCGACCTGGCCAAACTGCAACCAAAAAATAGCCGGGCGTTGTGGCGGGAGCCTGTAGTCCCAGCTACTTGGGAGGATGAGACAAGAGAATCGCCTGAGCCCTGGAGTTGGGGGTTGCTGTGAGCTGTGTGACGCCCTAGCATTCTGCCAAGGACAATAAAGTGAAACTCTGTCTCTACCAAAAAAAAGCATATCTTTTGTCAAGTGATGAATATTTAAATATTTTGAAAATTTCTCATATTAATGGACAAAATAGTATTTAATTCTTACTAAAAATAATTCCACATTTACAACTTAGTCTTGAGTTTGTACTGTTTTGGTAAATAATTACAATGCTTGCAGAAGAAAAGGCCTCAGAATGAGCTTGTTATTAGCTTAATAATTTTTATTTTTGCATAGTGATTACTGCACTAAAACTGAATAGAAGATATTTCTAAATTTCTAAATATGACTTGGCAGCAGATTTAGAGATCTTTCATATATTAATGGCTTCATAAATATCTATTTCAAATAAATAATGCACATGAAAAAAACCAAATATGATGCAGTGTTCTAGTGATGTCATAAAACTAATTAACAAATCAGGATATAAAATATGAACTGGGTATTTTCTGAAACAAAATATAAGCCTTTGAGTTACAAATAAGACTCGAAAGAAAAAAATTACCATGAGTAATTCTGTCTAATTCTCTAAGTGGCAGATATGGCCATCCACAAAATAATTTAGAACAGTGGTTTTCAACCTTCCTAATGCCGCGGCCCTTTAATACAGTTCCTGTGGGTCACGACCCACAGGTTGAGAACTGCTGATTTAGATTATGAACAACATGCCCACAGATAATTCAGAATCAACTACACAGAAAAATTTAACCATAGTATTTAATCTCAATTGTATTTGTATGAATTACCAAATTTATTTATTTTTGGACAGTAATTTAAACTACTATGACCATCATCTACTTTAATATATAACATGAAAATGTACATAAATTTTAATATAAGCTTAGGCAAAACAGGATGATTAATTTCAAGAAGATAATGTGTCAAAAAGATAACATGGTGCATTTCAAAGTCAAAATTTAAAAAACTTGAAGGTTTACTTTTTGATTCTGTACACTATTTGCTATCATTAATCTAAATAGCTGAATTATATGTAGTTTAGCTAATATCTCCTTATTTTATTCCCTAGCTTTCTCTTGTCATGTCACCTACTTACCAACCTAAATCACTCATTCCCAAACCTTCACCTACCTATTCATCCACTTACTTTTCTACCCATCCTGTCATTTAACTACCAATTACTTATTCTTTGAAGTTGAGATATGTATGTAGGTGTATTTACCTAAGCATATTTTATTTTACATAGCACAGAGATCAATAATTATCCATAGGAGTCTGGGCCAGTATTGGGAAGTGGGTATGTACGTGATCCCATAGCCAAGATACCACGAAACAATGAGAGAATGGCCAAGAAAGTGCTAATATGCAAAGTTAAAAACTGACAGAAGCAGAAAGAAATCCCCAAAAGAAATGATGAAAATCCTTGTGCAGACTTTCAGGTGCAATGTGGTCTCGGAATCTCTCAGGTTTGCCCTGAAGTTCTAGGTATGGAGGAAGGTCCTACAGTGTGACTGTTCACAGACCACGATACAGAATACTTTGGGTAGATGGCCACTGTAGATTTTCGTCCTGAATTTCCAAGAAACACCCACATTATTTCTAAAATCAAACTTAATAGATTTGCTCATCCCTTAATATATACGTCTATGCCTAGCACAGTGCTCGACACCATAAAGGAACACAGCCATCTAGTTCTTACTATCAAAGAAGCTGAAGCTTAGCTAAGGAAAGAGAACTATACTGAAAATACATCACGGCCAGAATGATAAAGATAGAAAACAATCAATTAACTGCCATGGAAATGGGAATTACTCAGGACTTTAAAAGATGGGTTATGATTTTGATTAAGGAGAGGTAGGAAAGGCCATTACAGGAAGTCCTAATCTATTCTCTGCTTTTCACGACACTATACTTTTATAGATTCCCTCATCTGTCTATTAGCACTTTCTCTGAATCACGTGTCCACTGTTCTTCCTATTTTATTACTGAGAGTGTTTACCAAGGTGTTTTTCTTGGTCTGTTGCTTTTTTATTGTGATTCAAAGGATTTTAGCTCAGAATTTTAATTTCCAATTGCCTTATGGTAATATTATAAACTTTTTTTTTTTCTTTGAGACAGAGCCTCAAGCTGTCACCCTGGGTAGAGTGCCGTGGCATCACAGCTCACAGCAACCTCCAATTCCTGGCTTTAAGCGAGTCTCCTGCCTCTGCCTCCCAAGTAGCTGGGACTACAGGCACCCGCCACAATGCCCGGCCATTTTTTGGTTGCAGCCGTCATTGTTGTTTGGCGGGCCCGGGCCGGATTCAAACCCACCAGCTCAGGTGCACGTGGCTGGTGCCTTAGCCCGTTGAGCCACAGGCGCTGAGCCTATAAACTTTCTTATCTAAGCTCCAGTTGTATTCAGATTACAGTGACTGAAATCTATCTTCAATTGCCTTCAGACATTTTCTACTCAATATAAACTTATTATTTTTTACTGTTCATTTGCCCTATTTATCTCCTTGAAGATATTTTCATGGAACAGTCTGATTCTTCTCTTTTCTGAAGTTCTAATATCTCTAACACTCACTGTCTTATTTATAACCTGGTTTGCACTATTTAATTGATTCATATGTATATGCCTTATCTTGATGTGGTTATATGCTCCTAGAATACAAAAATTACCCCTTTTCTTGTGTGTGTGTATATAAATACATGTATTTATACACAGAAGGCCACATGCATAGATGTTGTACTATAAATAATTGTTCATTCATCATTGAAAAGAGTGAGGTTAATAATATCAAATGTCAAATAATGCTGAGAGTTCATAAAGGGTGGTGATTGATAAAAATATTCTAAAAGACTCTCTGATTCATTCTCTCTTTATCAATATCTTAAGGTAGGACCCCTAAATTACTGTAAAAAATTTCTAATTGGTCTTGTAATTTTCTTCTTTATGCTATTGCCAAGTGATGTTTCTAAAATACAAATCTGATTTTCTCACCCCAAAGCTCAAAGTCTTATGATAGCGTCTCATCGCTGTCAGGGAAAACCCAGACTCCTCAGCACAACCTCTCACCACTGCTCGCACACACATGCTGTGCCCGGGCCACACTCAGACTCCTGCCTGCCTGCTTGGCCTCCTTGCCTCCACTTGTGCCGATTCCTTGTCTTTCATTCCCAACTGTCTTCTCTGAATGCTTAATTCCTCTGACTAGCTTTTAACTCTAACCAAAAATTGGGACAATTCTACCTAGTAAAGTGCAAAGGTTAATAATGTTCCATTTCTGTTTCAGAATTGCTTATTCTTCTGTCCTAAGTTATAAGACCATAATTCAGCTTATGACATAAGTAAGCTATAGTAAGACTCACCGGCCATCGCGTGACCTGTGGAGGCTGCCGTGGTAGCTGCTCACTTTGCTGTGCACACTCCCGGCTTTGCTCCTTTGATCGTCCACCATGGCCAGCTGAGTGGAGGAAGCGTGTGTGGATGTCCCTTGAGTGGAAGTCCCCCTGGATTTCCTTATAATAGGAGTGTTTGGATCCCTCAGAAGAGACTGAGCAAAATCTGGCTCCTGGAGTACTTGTCGGCTCTCATTTACTATTCTAAACAACAAAAGAGTAAGCTTAAGAAACATATCGACTTCCCTATAAATCAATAAGCAATACTTTTGTGCAATACTGAAGTTATTCTTGAAACTTATTGCTTTGCCAATTAAGTCTTTAGGATTGATATAAAGTAACATTGCTGATGGAGGAAAGAATATAACAAAAATCCATGTTAATCCCTTCCCTAAAGTGGTATGATGGAAAGAGGCCTGTTTTTAAATAAGAAAACCAGGATTTTAGTTCTAGCTCTATCAGTAAATAATGACTTAGGCAAGTCACTCCCCTCTTTGATTTTCCTCATCCTAAAAGGAAGGTAAACAATTTCATCATATCTAAAAGGTCCCTTTCAGCTGAAGTTTATGATTCAAGGCACTGAAATATTATAAAGATAAAACTATAAATTGTTTTCTTGCATGTTTTATGTAAGTAGTGAATGCTTCATTGTATTATGAACACAACTTTTTTTTTTTTGAGACAGAGTCTCAATTTGAGGCTCTCGGTAGAGTGCTGTGGCATCAGAGCTCACAGCAACCTCAAACTCTTGAGCTCAAGTGATTCTCTTGCCTCAGCCTCCCAAGTAGCTGGGACTACAGGCGCCCACCACAATGTCCAGCTATTTTTAGAGATGGGGTCTCACTCTTGCTCAGGCTGGTCTCGAATTCCTGAGCTCAAGCAATCCATCCGACTTTGGCCTCCCAGAATGCTAGGATTACAGGTGTGAGCCACCACGTCCAGCCTGGATATAACTTTTTTAACTCATAAAAGCAGCTGTTTTAAGAGCAGGTTGATATTATGGCAGAAACAGTTGTCTAGTGCTAGAATAAAAATAAGTGGTCATAATTAGAACAAAATAATATGAAAAATTAATTTAAGCAAACATACCATTAAGTCTCAAGTATATTAAAAAAGGGGAAAATTTTAGAAGGATGAAATTGTCAAGAGCAAAAGTTTTTAACTGCTATGAAAGAGTCAACTGCAGACAGATGTTTATGATAATGAAGAGAGCAGTAATTTAATTAGTGAAAGATCTAATTAAATAGCTATAAAGATCAATGTCTTAGGGCGGCGCCTGTGGCTCATCGAGTAGGGCGGCGCCTGTGGCTCATCGAGTAGGGCGCCCCAATATACTGAAGGTGGCGGGTTCAAGCCCAGACTCGGCCAAACTGCAAATCAGAAAAATAGCCGGGCGTTGTGGTGGGCGCCTGTAGTCCCAGCTACTTGGGAGGCTGAGGCAAGAGAATCGACGAAGCCCAGGAGTTGGGGGTTGCTCTGAGTTATGTGACTCCACGGCACTCTACTGAGGGCGATAAAGTGAGACTCTGTCTCTACAAAAAAAAAAAAACAAAAAAAGATCAATATCTTAGTTTATATAAATAAATGACTCACTATAAAAATCAAAGTTAAAATTAAGATAAATAATTTCATTAAAAAAGAAAAACTCCAATAAATAAAGACTAGATTACAAATTGAGAAAATACATACATTACAGGTTCTCAAATTGCAAAAGAATTGTTATTGCTGTTGTTGTTTTTAGTAGAGTGGTAGAGGGGCTGAAGAATGACTAATAGTTACAGCACTTCATAGATATTCTCTTAATATTATTATAGAGATTAATATCCTTGGAGGATATGTCTAAGAGAATATTCAATACCTATTACTGTGATCTCCATTTTATAGACAAAGAAACTGAAATTCTAAGGATTAAAGAACTTTCAAAAATTCACACAACAAAACCAACGGGCAAGTATCAAACTTAAGTTTAAAGTCTTAGAAGCCAATCTCAAATTAATGATAAAACAGTGTTTAGATATATCCCCAAAACAAAGCATCAAAAACTAAACAGAAAGGTGGCATCTGTGGCTCAGCAAGTAGGGCGCCAGCCCCATAAACCGAGGGTGGCAGGTTTGAATCCAGCCCCAGCTGAATTGCAGAACAAAAAAATAGTTGGGCATTGTGGCAGGCACCTGTAGTCCCAGTTACTTGGGAGGCTGAGACAAGAGAACCGCCTAAGCCCAAGAGTTAGAGGTTGCTGTGAGCTGTGTGATGCCATGGCACTCCTACCGAGGGCCATAGAGTGAGACTGTCTCTACAAAAAAAAAAAAATTCCCAACTATTGGGGCGGTACATGTGGCTCAAAGGAGTAGGGCACAGGCCCTGGCCAAAAACTGCAAAAACAAAAACAAAAAACTAAACAGAAGAGAGAACAAGTCAACAATAGTAAAATAATAATAATGATATATTTTATTTTTTTATTCATTCATTCACTCATTTTTTGAGACAGAGTCTCACTTTGTCGCCCTCACAGAGTGAGGCGTCATAGCTCACAGCAACCTCAAACTCTTGGGCTCAAGCGATTCTGTTGCCTCAACCTCCTGACTAGCTGGGACTACCAGGTGCCTGCCAGAATGCCCAGCTGTTTTTTTAGAGACGGGGATCTCACTCTTGCTCAGGCTGGTCTCAAATCTATGAGCACAGGCAATCCACCCACCTCAGCCTCTCAGAGGGCTAGGATTATAGTCGTGAGCCACCATGCCCGGCCAACATATTTACTCTATATATATATATATATATATATATATATATTATACATAGATATAAAAGATTTGTTCCGGCTTGGTGCCTGTGGCTCAACAGGCTAAGGCGCCAGCCACGTACACCTGAGCTGGTGGGTTCGAAACCAGCCCGGGCCCTGCTCACTGAGTTACGTGCACTGAGCCCAAAAGAGGATTTCTAAAAATGTTTAAATCGTGTCAGAATTATTAGCACAATCATGGTCATAGAGGGAGAACTTTAATTTGATTAGCACAATTTTAGAAGCCAATCTCTTTATAGCGTAGGATAACAAAGTGGTTTAGAGCTAAGCTTTTGAGTCAGACTGCTTAGGTTTGCATTTACATAGTAGCATTCATGCTCAGAATCTTGTATTATACGTCAGTTTTCTTATCTGTAAGACGATGCCCTTTCTCAAAGGGTTGAAATGATTTATTAATATGTTAATTGCTTAGAACAGGGCTTTGAGTATTAACTATGCCCAATACATTGGTAACCATTATTATAATTACTTTATAATCATTTCTCAAAGGCTAACCAAGCAAGTGCTAGAAACGCAGAGCACATTCCTGGATTGGAAGATCATGATGACTTCGTTGACTGGGGATTCACAGTAATAGAAAACCAAATACAAGGGGCCGTGGAAGTTTTGACCAGTTTCCAAAGGATTCTGCCCTAATCAGGATCCCCAAAATAACCAGGACGAATCTCTGTAAGGGTACCTTGGCTTTAGTTCTATTTGGAATTTCTAATATAACCCTATTACATGATTATTTGTATATGGATGTCCAGATGCCCAGGAATGTTTAACTTAAGCCCTTTCCTAAACATTGTGCTTTACTGGGATTTATAATTAAATTCTCTTTATTAAAGAATAAACAAACAAACAACTTACAGTAAATACTACGAGGAAGGGTATTCTGAAAGCAGGGTCTTGTTTTGTTTGCTGTTGAATCACTAGTATCCCCAAATAGTTCACAGTACACAATAAGCATTCAATAAGACTTTCTGAAAGAGTAAATAAATGCCTAGGAAATATATTCTTTTTTGCTTTTGAACGAACACTTCCCTTTTTTTCTTCTCTGCCCTATGAAACTATGTTTTAGGAGAAATGCATTACCTGATATCACAATACCAGTCTCAGACACCATAATTAAAAATATATAGACTTCCTTCGATATCCTTGGGTGATTGGTTCCAAAACCCTTTCTCCCCCAGGATACCAAAATTCAAAGATGCTCAAGTCCCTTATATAAAATGGCATAATAGTTGCATATAACCTGTGCATATCCTACTACATACTTTAAATCATCTCTAGATTATTTATATTACCTAATACGTCAATTTGTGTAGATTCAGTGTAGTAAATTCAACTTTTGCTGTCTGGAACTTCCCTCCACAACGATTTTTCCCTGAACTCTAGGTTAAGTCAGATCCTAAGAATATGGATTCTACTAACTTAGAATTTGTGATAATTCAATACAGTATACACATGAGACTTAAACTGAGTAAAAAGTTTGAAATGATTTGTTCTGCTATAAATATTGCAGGGTCTTATTTTGTTTTATGAACTAAGGGCTCAAAAAATTAAAGATTCCTTAAATATGCCCTCAGACGATTGCTTTGGCAAGTCTTATATATTAGTCATGACATCCTAATATG
Source organism: Perodicticus potto (assembly GCA_963574655.1). Lineage (NCBI taxonomy): Eukaryota > Metazoa > Chordata > Mammalia > Primates > Lorisidae > Perodicticus > Perodicticus potto. The sequence continues at coordinate 752 of CAUYRH010106202.1, read as the reverse complement.
CAGTATGGCCAATTCTGAATTAAAATAGTTTCTTCAAACGTACTTCATTTTTAAATTTTTTCCACCAGAATGGAGTAACAGTCCCTTCATACTGCTTCTGCTATACATGGAAGAACAGCCGACAACTGGAGACAGAGGTTCCTCTAAGCCTGAACATCGGACATTACTGTGACTCGGGCCAAGCATTTAACCTGAGTGATTCCTCATCTATCACACAGAGATGAGGAAACACACCAGCCCTCACCGGACTATCAGGAGGATCGAGTAAGAATGTACAGAAAACATTAATCTGTTTTTAATTTTAAGAAAATTATAATTTGAATCTTTCATAAAAACTGGTCTTCCCTCAAATATTCTGAATTACACATAGTACAGAAATAGACCATAAGCCTTGTTCCACTTCCATCTTCTCAAAGTAAGTTTTTAGTTTTGTTTTTTTTTTGAGACAGAGCCTCAAGCTGTCACCCTGGATAGAATGCCGTGGCATCACAGCTCACAGCAACCTCCAATTCCTGGGCTCAAGTGAGTCTCCTGCCTGTGCCTCCCAAGTAGCTGGGACTACAGGTGCCTGCCACAACGCCTGGCCATTTTTTGGTTGCAGCCATCATTGTTGTTTGGCGGGCCCGGGCTGGATTCGAACCTGCCAGCTCAGGTGTATGTGGCTGGCGCCTTAGCCCATTGAGCCACAGGCGCTCAGCCAAGTTTTTAGTTTTTAATTAAGACATGCTGCTGTGCCAATGGTAACAGAAGGC
>CAUYRH010106196.1:0-10081 GCA_963574655.1 Perodicticus potto | reverse complement strand
TGGGCTCAAGCGAGTCTCTTGCCTCTGCCTCCCAAGTAGCTGGGACTACAGGCACCCGCCACAACGCCCGGCCATTTTTTGGTTGCAGCCGTCATTGTTATTTGGCAGGTCCGGGCTGGATTCGAACCTGCCAGCTCAGGTGTACGTGGCTGGCGCCTTAGCCGGTTAAGCCACAGACGCTGAGCCGAGACTGATATTTTAAAAGAAAAACTCCCATCCTTATTCTGTTGAAAAACCCGAAGACAGTATTCGAGGCAATAATAGCCATTAGAATCAAAAGAGGGAAATTTCAGAGGAGAGAGAGTCAAAGAAATGATCTGCAAATTGCTTGTATAAATTCTGCCCAAATATATGACTGACCCCTGAACAGAACCTACACACGAGGCCAACCTGATGCCGGTCAGCTGAAGCTCAAAGATAAGGATACAAATTGCAGCTGCCATCTACTATAGGGAAAGGGTTTTATTGTTTGATGAATTATCAAGTCTTTTTATTTGCTAAAATAAAACAGAAAAAATATTGGCCTGCTTAAAAGCAATATAGCAAAATTCAGATTCTCTACATCATACCGCTAAACATATTCATGATGCAATTCAAAATTGTGAAATATATCAAGAGACAGGAAACCATGACCCATTCTCAAGACAAACAATAATCAGCAAACACAACAATCTAGATAACACAGAAGATGTTGGCATTAGAAGGCAAGGATCCTGAAGCAATTATTTTAACTACTCACATTGAAAAATTTCTATCTCTTTTATCAGAGTCAAGTCTGGAGGCTGAAGAGAAGATTCAGAGAAAGTAATTCCCACTCATCATATATTTGTATTGCATATAAGGGAAGACACGGTATAATTTTCTTGGGCAGATTTTAGCATTATATCACAAGGAGACTTAAGCCTTCCTGACTTGCAAGTACTGTCTGGATCCCCAGCAGAAATAGGACCATTTCAAGATTTCCCTTTGCAACCTGGTTTTAACATAGATTCAATCTCCCCTAAAATAATAAAAAAAAAATATCTTGTTACTTGAAGTAAAAATTCTTTCTCCAGAGTCTTGCAGAAGCTTATTCAACTATATCATAAGAGGACACATATTGGCTAAGTGAGCTACATTTGCAGCCATTTTTCATTTGTAAATAATTCAGCAAAATGGGGTTTAATATTTTTTTCTTGTACTTATTCATGCATTTCAGATAAACACCCCGAACCAAGTACTGCCAGTTTTCTACGTATAGACAAACTTTTCTGTTCTCTTGCAGAGGTTTCTCAGGCATTTTTCTTTTTTTTAAGAATTCTCAAGCCAACTAGTTTTTGTTTAATAATTAACGTGAAACTTTTTTGCAGTATTATTCACAATGATTTCTATTTAATCTCAAAAAGTCTTTGGTACCAGTACCATTCTGCAAAGAAATCACTCCTCTGGGAAGAAAAAATATTCTCTTTCTTGATTCTTCAAGAGGCATTAATTCTTCTCAGAGCCAACTACTGATGATCCACCATCAGTACAAACACTAAGACCTCCAGGAAAGACTTTTCTTTCCACTTAGGAAAAATATCTAGGGATAATTTTGTCTTTACTTGTATGGCCAGCCATTTATAACAAGTTCACTGTAATGTAAAAGTTATTCAAATGCTACAGATTGACATGTCTTATAAAGAATTTTCATGCTGTGCTTCAAATGATTGTGTTTTCTCAAAGTTCAAGTGAAGACATCATCCCCAATGCATTAGTAAGCAGAGGTGGGACCTTTGGAGGTGATTAGGTCATGAGGGTGCCACTCTCACAAATGACACTAGTGCCCTTGTAAAAGAATTAGAGGAAATCTTTAGACAATTTTGCCTCCTCATCAGCCTACTCCAGTTAAAGGTGAAGGGGAAAAAAATCTTACAATGATCTACTTAGTGGATAGTAAATGTATTTTCTATCCATTAATGCTTTTCTTAATAGCATTTTTTTCTAGCTTGCAGTATTGTGAGAATACAGTATATAATATATATAACCTACAAAGTTGTGTTAAACTATGTTTTTTGTCATCAATAAGGCTTCAATAGCCTAATAGTCATTAAAACTCTGAGGAACCAGATCTTATACATGGATTTTAGACTGTGTGGGATGTTGATTTTCCTAATCCCCACATTGTTCCGGGGCCAACTGTATGTGTAGTGGGACCACATCAGTAAACCATAACATCGCCCTACCTTACGATAGCTGAGAAACTTAATTCCACCTGGAGCTATAATGTCTCTTTTTCCATATAACCTAACAATTCACACATTTTGGATTTAGGGTGTGGAGATTTGGGGAGGGGGGCAGTATCCAGCCCATCACAGAACATATTCTATATTTAGAGAAAAAATCTTTAATTTTTCTTTTGGTGAAATTCTAAAAAAAAAATGAGATTACTGCTGTATGGACTTCTGTAGGATGCTGATGCTTTTCCTTATTTAAGTATATATATTGTCCTACACATACAAAATATTAAGAACTTGAAAGTTAAGTCAATTCATTGAAATACTTTGTAAATTATGAGAATACATACCTTTAAAGCTCATATCGAGCTTACACTATTATTATATATCTATGAAAAGAATTTGTAAACTGTGAAAAATTAAATCTTTTACACTCCATCTTCAAAAGTCATATAAATATGACTACAGATACATACACACATGTGGGCATGTGCAAAAACATGCTTATGTTTATGTGGTGTACATATACATTATACATAGATGGTGCATATTTTGAATCTACGTATATGTGTATACCACGTGTGTGCATGTGTAGAAACACAAACATAAAAAAAAGAGACAGAGTCTATCTTCCTTATTCTTTTCTTTCTATGTTTGAAAATTCCACATTTCATATTTTTTACTTAAAATGAGGTTGAATTTTAGAATCATTGCAAAAATTTACACAAACCCCAAATCAAAGCTTACAGCACTTTCCCAGTCCCTGGTGCACGGGCAGACAGCAGCAAAAACTTTGAGTTTTCTGATGTGCATCCTCCCAGCTGAGGCTTAACAGATGGCACTTTGCCTCCTCGCTTTAACTTTTTCACTGCCAAGAAGTGTCCTTTTTAACGACTCATATAATATCATATTTTGCAGACTTTTATGCTTTTTGTTTTGATTTTGGTGGTTAGTATGGTCCCTACGCGTAACACTGAAGAGCTTTCCAGTGTTCCCAAGCCCAAGTGTCATATTTTTCCCCTAATTTGGTCTCGAGGTCTTTCTCTAGAGAGTGGTTACCGACCACAGCCCTGCTCAGTGGGGCTCCAGAGGATGTGCTTGTGGGTGTTTACAGTGCACTTTCTTTATTATGGCAAGTGGCCAGATTATTTGATTTTTACCTAGTGAGTAACTGTAGATCTTTATATAGTCTAGTTATTAATCCTTACCAGGTGGATAGTTTGCAAATTTATCTTCCTACTCTGTGGGTTATCTATTCACTTTGTTGATTGTTTCATTTGCTTCCTTTGCTATAAAGAAGCTTTTTGGCTTGATGTGATCCCACTTGTCCAGTTTTGCTTTTGTTTCCTGTGTTTTGAAGATCTTAGTCAAGAACTTGTTGCCCAGACAAATGTCCTGACGCTTTTTCCCAAAGCTTTCTTTTGATAGTTTCATACTGCTAGATCTTCCATATAATTGTTCAATCCATTTTTATTTGATGTTTGCACAAAGCAAGATATCGGAGTCTAGGTTCATTGTTCTGTCTATCAAGTTTTCTCAGCATCATTTGTCAAGGAGACTGCCCTTTCCTCATTGTGGAGAGTGGGCTGAGGCAGCAGGGCCCCCACAGCCTGGGGAACATTCAGGGAATGAAACACCAACTACTTCTCCTCCCTTCCCAAACAACCATATTCCTTTCTTCATGCTCCCTCTGCCAGAAGTCACGTGGCTCTTTCTTTCTCTAGCTAATTTTTAAGAACTGTGAAGAAATCCTTGTGATCTTTCCCTTCTTACTTATAAACATATGTTAATGGAGTTAAGTAAAAACCATTAACAGAATGATTTCTCTTTGTTAAAGTTATCATGCTGTAAGACCAAGGATATGTCTTTTGTCTATCCTACTTCCCTATATTGTTTATGTTACTTCCCCATAGACAATCCCATACAGATACTATAAAACAAAGCTGATTTTGTGCTTTGGGGCCTGCTGCAGCCACCAGCTCAGTCAGGCCTCCCGAAACCATCTTTCATCTCTCTGTTTTCCCTTGTGTTCTATTTTCCTTAATCCCTGCCACTTCCACTCTGGTTCATTCCCTTTCCCCGTGCAGGCTCACAATACTTCATCATTTGATTTTGATAACATTGTCAAAGATAATTTAACTTCAGGTATGAAGATTTATTTATTTGTTCTCTATTATGTTCCATTTGCTGGTTTTTATGCCAGCATCATGCTGTTTGGTTACGGTAGCCCTGTAGTATAATTTGATGTCAGATAATATGATTCCTCCAGTTTTGTTCCTTTTGCTCAGAATGGCTTTGGCTATTCTTTTATGGTTCTTTTATGGTTTCATATAATTTTTACAATTATTTTTTCTATTTCTGTGAAGAATGTCATTTTAATGAGAATTGCATTGACTCTGTAGATTGCTTTGGGTGGTATGAACATTTTAACAGTGTTGATTCTCCCAATCCATCAGTATGAATGATCTTTCCATTTTTTGTATCCTCTTTGATTTCTGTCATCAGTGTTTTATAGTTTAGTTATAAACATATTTCATTTCTTTAGTTAAGTTTATTCCTTTTTTTTTTAGAGACAGAGTCTCACTTTATCACCCTTAGTAGAGTGCTGTTGAGAGAGGATACCCCAGAAGGGTGAGGTCTGGGAGAAAAGGTCTCTCAAGGAGACCACAAAGATACATTTGCAGGGTCCTCTCCATGGTGACTCAGCCCTTAGGAATTTATAAACTTAACTTCCTGGAACTTGGAAGTTTCCAAGTTCTGTGAAATACTGTAGTTAGGTGGGAGCTGGAATAGCATCTCCCGCTTGATTCAAACTGGCCAATGAGAAGGGTACCTGTGGGGTGGAACTTTTTGACTGTAGATAAAAAGGGAAAGACCAAGCCAGTCATGGAGCAAGGCCATTTGGAATTCTTCTATGCCATAAGCTCCCATCTAGTGAATAAAGCCCTTCCTCTTATAAACGTGGTGTTTGGGTGCTCTTTCTCTCCATTGGGCCTTGTCTTCCTGCAACACTGTGGTGTCATAGCTCTCAGCTACCTCCAGCTCTTGGGCTTAGGTGATTCTCTTGCCTTAGCCTCCCGAGTAGCTGGGAATACAGGTGTCCACCACAATGCCCAGCTATTTTTTTATTGCAGTTTGGCCAGGGCCAGGTATGAACTGGCCATCCTTGGAATATGGGGACTGTGCCCCACTCACTGAGCCACAGGGGCCACCTGTTAAGTTTTTTTCCTATGTGCTTTACTTTATTTGTAGCTATTGCAAATGGGACCATTTCTTAGAGGTCCTTTTCAGATTGTTTACTATTGATATTTAGAAATGCTGCTAATTTTTGTACATTGATTTCATACCCTGCAATTTTATTGGATTTGTTATATAATCAGTACCCTGAATTTCCTAAAACAAATGCAAAATATAACTAATTATGAAAGTCCCAAAACTCAGAATGTACCAGCTACATTTTGTTGTTAAATGTGTTACTTCATAGTTTGCACCATTTACAAAGAGGTTCATGGTGTGTAAATAAGTATAAACTAAAAGAGTTCATTGTAAAGTTTGACACCAAATGTAATAGAATAAACTTACAATACTGTGCTAGTTATATTTCTCTATTTTTCTGGTTTTAATAATCAGGATCTTAATTTCTCTTAAAACAGTGCATATGTGGCCACTGTCAATATTACAAAGAAGATACACAAGGTTCCATATCTAAATGTTCCCTTTTAATTTTAATAATAACAATGCTCATTGTTAGTGATTGAACATTATTAAGTCACTGCAAAATATGTTTGAAATTTTTATTTATACTTGAATTATATTCCCTTAATATTGATACAGGATTCCATCGCTGAGGGCTAGACAGAGAGTCCCCCCATTCTCTGGGCCCAGGTGAGCTCAGAGATCAAACCCCATTTCCAGGCATAAGCAGACTGCCTTTTTCAGGACATACCCTCTGGGCTTTGATAAGATCATGAACAAGCAGCCTGTGATGGCTTTTGGGGTGGTTCCACCTTGGGTAGGAGCACACACCCTAATCCCTTCTCAGGGACAAAGACTGTAAAGGACCTGATAATCACACCCTAGTGGAGAAGAAACTACATTTATTCATTTGGTAATGTAGTCACTAACTTTGAAAAGATGTTTTTCCATCTACCAACTGCTGGCCACATGTAATTCTCTAGACCTAATACCCCTAGATAAAAGAGCCAGTGTGGAGATTCCCAAGTGAGTTCTGTAGTTCTTTTCCCCTTCCAGAAGCTCTGGTGCTTTTTACTTCTTCTATATTCCTTTCTAACTTCTAATAAAAAGTCCTATCTTACCACTGATCTGTGGTCCGCGCGTTCTTTCTTCAAATTCCAGAGACCAAGGACCTACTGAAGAGCAAAATTCTGTTACCAGTATTTTTACCTAAAATATATTTTCTAAGTACAGATTGCCTTATATTAACAGGAGTTTCCTCAAATGTATCATATCACTGAAGAAAAACCCTCAAATATTACACTGTTGCAGGAAGACAAGGCCCAACGGAGAGAAAGAGCACCCAAATACCACGTTTATAAGAGGAAGGGCTTTATTCACCAGCTGGGAGCTTACGGCATAGAAGAATTCCAAATGGCCGCACTCCCTGTCTAGTTTGATCTTTCCCTTTTTATTGACAGTCAAGAAGTTCCACCCCACAGGTACCCTTCTCATTGACCAGTTTGAATCAAGCGGGAGATGCTAGTCCAGCCCCCACAGAACTACAGGATTTCACAGAACTTGGAAATTTCCAAGTTCCAGGAAGTTACAAATTCCTAAGGGCTAAGTCACCATGGAGAGGACCCTGCAAGTGTATCCTTGTGCTCTCCTTGACAAAACCTGTTCTCCCAGACCCCACCTTTCTCGAGTATCCTCTCTCATCCCCCTCTTTTGAGACTCCAATATATCTTAATTTGGGGTCTCAATATCAGCTTGTTTCTGCAGGTGCCAATATTAATTACTTTTTAAAACTGAGGTCTTAGGGACTGTGACTTATTGGATTCCCTACTCAGGCCTTAATAGTACCGTGGTGGTGGGCTAATATACATACAAGTTTTTACTTTTCCCTGTGACATTTTCCCTCCTTTTCCCAAAGTCCAAAAGTCCAGTTAAGACAAGTCCCTCGAGGAGTTTCTTCAGGCTTCAGCTGTGCATCGATCAGCCAGCTTCTAGTATGTGGCTGGAGCAGGGCATGTTGACTATCTAAAAGTTACCTTTACTTCCCAAGGGGCAGTGAAGTCCTATTCAGCCAGCTTTGATGACTCCGGGTGAGGATTCCTTCCACCTTAACTGTTGTGTGCGTGGTCAGGATGATGGTGAACCTCTCTACCTTGGTCTCAGGGGAACGAGTTTGTGGTTCTAGACCTAGACTTGGTCTGCTTGATCCTCCAGAGAGAAAGGATGTAAAGACACAAAAGACTAAACAGAACACAGTTAATTATCCCACTGGAGATTTTCCTAGCTATTCTAGGGTTTTTGTCTATTCAGTTCAGTCTTTCCCAGTTTTTTTGAGGAGTTCCTGCTAAATTGCAGAGGATTGACAGAGGCCTCTTGGAATAACACCAGTGGCAAGCCTGTGTTCAATTAAGCTTTGCTTCCTGGCAGAGTTTACCAATTTCTGCTCTTATGGTCCTGTTCATGCACTTTACCCTGTCTAAGCTTTGTGGCCTGTAAGTTATTCAAAACTTTAGTTTACTATTTGCACTAGTTCTGGCATGAAGGCTAGCCCACTGTCAAGTTTAAACCAGAGTAGAAACCTAAACCATGGGACGTTTTCTCTGGGCAATACTTTACTACTTCAGGAGTCCTTTTATCCTGGTGGGAAAGGCTTTTACCTCTTCCAAGTCTGATAGACCAGCACCAGCAAGTACTAGTTCCCTCTAAACCTGGGCATTTCAGTAAAGTCTACCTGGAAGTCCTCGAAGGGCATTGCTCCATACTGCTGGATTCCTGGTGGTACCATCAGTCCTTGGTGCATATCAAACTGGCTGTAGCTGACACCCTGTAGACTGACAGTTTTGGCCAGGGCTGCCAGGTGGGAGAGGTAGAAGTACCGGCCCAGCAATTTCATCAAATACTCCTGTCACCACGGAGGCTCCTAGGACCTGGGGGGCTGCTACTCATCCATCTGGCATCTTTATCCATCCTCTCTCTGATTTCTGGCTCCCCTCCACTGCCAACCATTCCTTCTCCTCCCAGGAGTAGATGAGATCATCTCCGGAATCCATGGGATGAGGGGAGCCACTCGTGACACCTGGTATGGTTTGGATGCAGACCTTTTTGCCTCTGTACTGACCCTAGTGTTCCTAGTGATGGTGGAAGCATCTCCTCGATGTCCAGGACAGTGCATCACTACCACCTTCCGGGGTTTCCATACTGCCTCTAATAACTGAAGTATCTCCTGCTGATACTTAATGTCCTTTTCTCCAGAATTTAATAATCCCTTCTCCTTGTACAGTGCCCTGAGTACTTGGAGAGTCAGAAAAGCATTCACACTTTTCCTTTGACTTGGTTCTAAGGCTCGAGTCAAGGCAATTAACTCAGACTTCTGAGCTGATGTTCCTTGGGGTAGGGGCTTAGCCTCTACAGTCTCTGTTAAGGTGACCACTGCACACCCAGCCTGCTGCTCACCTTGTGCCATCATGTAACTGCTTCCATCTACATACAAGTCCCAGTCTGCATCTGTTCAAGGCTGGTGACACAAATCAGGTCTGCTAGAATACACATTATCTACAACTTCCATACAGTCATGCTCAGTCTCTCTTCCACTGATTGGAAGGAGCATGGCTTGGTTCAGGGTGTTCTCACATTAGAAAGCCAAAAATGTCTTTTAGTGTCCATTAAAGTGACCACAGAGTGGGTACTTTTACTCTGAGATCCTGCCCTAGAGTCAGCTTATTGGCTTCTTGCACAAGGAGAACTGTAGTGGCTAGAGCCCATAAACATGGTGGCCACACTTTTGCCAGTCCATTCAGCTGCTTAGAGAGGTAAGCTACAGGCCTTGGCCAGGACCCAACCAGCTGGGTTAACACACCCACAGACATCTTTCCTCTCACTGAGATATACAGAGTGAAGGGCTTGGCCAAGTCTGGTGGCCTCAATGCAAGTATATTTATCAGCCTCACTTTTTGCTGGGAGAAGGCATGTTCTGTTCTCCTCTCCATTCTAAGGGCTCTCCTTCCTCTCCTTTAGTTGCATCATACAAGGGCTTAGCCAAGACGTTAAAATTGGGGATTCAAACATGACAAAAGCCGACTGTGCCTAGGAATCCCCAAACCTACTTTTGGCCCTTGTTGGTGGGAAGGCGATTAATGACCTGCCTCTGTTCCAGGCCTAGAGTCCTCTCCCCCTGCTGAATAGTAAATCCTGAATAACATACTTGCCACTGGCAAATCAGGGCCTTTCCTTTGGACATTATGTAGCCACATACCTCTAGATGTCATAAAAGACAGTCTGTGCCTCGGGCGCAGCCCTCCTGGGTAGAGTGCCCTAAATGAGGTCATCTACATATTAGAGCAGCACACATTCTAATTCCTCAGCCAGGAATTTCTGGAGGTCACCAGTCACCACTTCTCCAAAAATTATGGGCATTTTGAACCCCTGTGGCAACCTGGTCCAGGTATACTGGATCACAGTTTCCATGTCTGGTCTCTCCAACTGGAAAGCAAACAGCCTCTGGCTTCCTGAAGCCAGGCTTATATGGAAAAAGGCATCTTTTAAGTCCAGACAAGTGGGCCACTTGGCTTCTGCTGGCAGCAGACTCAGCAGAGTATATGGATTAAGCACAGTAGGATGCAGTGTTACAGTTACACCATTTACTGGGAAATTCTCATTTTAGGTTTTAATTTTTCCTGACGTATCTATATAAACAC